>JAGKTI010001733.1:0-22588 GCA_018397915.1 Birgus latro
TGTGGATGTGCTGCCATGTAGTGTAGTGGATGTTGTGGGTTTGTGGAGGCTGCAGCGAGAGTTTGGGTGCCTCTCATGTCTCGATAATCCTTGACTTTGAGGACTGTGGTTTCTTGGTGTGGGTGGTCTGTAAGTGTAGTAGCTGTGCAGCCTGTGATTTTTTTAAGGCCTTGTTTTGTATGGTCTGAAGAGTGTTGTAGTGTGTTTTAGTGAGGTTATGAGCCCAAGCAGGGCTTGCATAATTCATCACTGAACGTATATATTGTTTGTATACTGTGGTGGTGGTTTCTTTGTTGTGTCCAAATGTTGTATGGGCAAGTGACTTCAAGGCATTGAGTCTAGGTGTTAATATTTTTTTTGATGTTTGTGATGTGTTGTTTACATGACATTGATGTATGTTACTAACACCAAGGATTTTGTGTGTGTGTGTGTGTGGTAGGGGAGTGTTGTCTATGGTGAGGTGTGGAATGTGACTGTGTTCTGCTGTCCAGTTTGTGAGAAGGGTCACTGTAGATTTGGCTGGGGCTATTTTGAGTCTGTTTGTGGTGAACCATTCATGTAGCGTGTTGAGGTAAGGTTTGAGGATTTGTGTGACTGTGTTTGCGTTTTGGTGTGTGCATGTAACTGTTATGTCGTCTGCATAGGAAGCTGTGTGTTTTTGTTGTGTGTGGGGTGTGGGTATGTCATGCATGTATAGGTTGAAGAGTGTAGGAGACCAGACAGATCCTTGGGGGACACCATTTGTGAAGTTTCTGATGTTCGAGGACTGACCAGCAAAAGTTACATGTGCATATCTCCCTGCTAAGTAGTTTGCTAGCCATCTTTTTGTGTTATTGTGCATGTTTGTGTTGAATATTTTGTTTGTGAGGTTGTGGTGGGGGATGGAATCAAAAGCTTTACCAATGTCTAGTGTGACAAGGAGTGTTCAATGTGGTGGCCTAGCTGAATTCATGCCATCAAAAACTCTCTGTGTGAGGTCTGTAAGAAGAGTGTTTGTGGAGTGTAGTGGCCTAAAACCATGTTGTGATGGGGCTAGGGGGGTGTGAGGTGTAACTTTTTGTATTACCATTCTTTCAGTGACTTTGGAGGAGTGTGATGGGGTGGTGTGAGGAAGGTAATGTGGGGTCTTTGTTGGGTTTGTGGATAGTGATGATAATGCCATGCTTCCAGATGTTGGTTATTATGTTGTGTGAGTAGCTGTAGTTTGATGTGTTGGTGAGTGCTTGTATGCCTTGTGGTCCAATGTGTTTAAGGTGTATGTTGCTTATGTTGTCTGGTCTGGTCCACAGGCAGATGAGTGCTTGAGGTTGCTGATGATGTGCTTCGTCTGGTTGTAAGTGAAATGTGCGAAGTCTGGGTCTGTGGGGAACTGTCTCTTTCGTCGGATGATACGTCGGTCGTCACAATGAGGGTTTAGATGGCTGACATGTGAAAAGTGATTGATGAGAGTGTTTGCTTGTTGTTTGTTTGAAGGAATGGTGTCTGTTGTTTTGATGGCAGCATGTGATTGTGTAGTGTTGCTGTTGGAGAGTGTGATGCTGTTTAGTGTTTTGTAGAGTTTGCTGGTGTTTGTTTTGTGACCAAGTGTTTGGAGATACTTATTCCAGTTTAGTGTTTGCTGTTCTGATATTTTATTGTTTATTTGAGTGTTGAGTTCTTGTATTTGTTGTATGGTGTCATGCGTATGTGGTGTTTGGGAGTGTCGTAGTTTGTCCTGTTGTCTGATGAGGCCTTGAATTTCTGGTGTGAAATTGGGGTTGTGTCTTTTTCTGGTGCCTCTGGGGATGTGTCTTTTGTCTGCATTTTGTATAATTGTATTGAAAGTGTGCACAGCGGTGTTGATGTTTGTGATGAATGTACTGTTTAATGTTTCAAAGTGTTGTTCTGATTCAGTTGTGAAGGCCTCCCAGTTGGCCCTCTTATAATTAGTGTAAGTGTGTCTCTGGCCAGCTGGAGTGATTCTGGTTTTGGTATTGATGATGATCGGGGAATGTTTATGTTATGTGTGCGGTGTGTGTTGGGTGCTGCAGCACGGAGGGGAGGTGGTGGTGAGGGTGGAGGGGAAGGGGTAGGAGAAGGTTGTGGTGGAGGTAAGGGTTGGGCTGGATTAGTTCGGGGTGGGATAGGAGGGGTTAGGGGATTGGATGGTATGGGAAGGATTGGTGGGTTAGGTTGAGGAGATGTGGGGGAAGTAGGAGTAGGGTTGGTGAGGGGGTTAGTGGGTGGGGGGAAGGAACATAAGGAGCAGGTCCAGGTGTTTGTGTAGATTGAGATGGTTTGGACATATGGAGAGGATGGAGGATGATAGTTAGGTATTGTCGCACCGCTGCCTAGGTGCCGAAATGATATTTATCTCGGGAATATTATCCTCTCGTTTTTAATACTGTGGTAGCGTGAAATCATCCAGACACTGGCAACGCGTGACTTGTGGCTTCACTATACACCACTAGCCACATGTACTTAGAACTGGGAACTGGAAGAAGTGAAAGAATGATATGGCTTTTCTAGGCTTTAATTACAAAAAAGTATTCACAAAATATTTACATAAAATTCTGAGGTATTTCCCACCTCATTTCACTTCATATAAAGTTCCGTGCTTGAAACCGCACTAAGACATCTACACTCAATTCACTTTATTACTAACACTGTATTAATAAATCAATGCCCTTATAAAAGTTCTCTGCTTTAAAAGCAATCTTATATATATAATCCTATAATAATTACTAGTGCTGTTATAAGTAAAGCACTCTCTTTATTCACTTTTATATATAAAGTTACACTATTACATTAGTACAAGAAAAACACATTTAAACATTTAAAGCCTTTGCTCCTTCTGTTTCTAACTAGGAGTCCTTTTTACCAGTCCCAGACGACAGACAAATATATTAGCACTGTTAACCAGTTGTACCCGCGATTACCACAAGCATGTACTTTTACTCACTACTAACAGAAGCGCTCTCATGTCGTCCCTCTGGAACTTTCACTCTTGGCTACACAGCGACGTCCCTCGCGACGTGTCTTCTGCGCCAGGCTACGTCAAGCTGCGTCCTCCCGTCACGATATCACCCAGGGCTCTGCTCAGCCTCAAGTCCCGACTGAGGTCTGTGCCCCATTCTGGCCTCAAGGGTTGCCGATGTTCACTAGCAGGTCACATGGTTGCGAGGTGGGTGATGGCCTCACCCACTCATCCACTGCCCTCATCCACACGTCACCCGCGTCATCCACCGTAGAGGCCCTAGCAGAATCGCCGCATCAGCTTGGTTTCCCACACCGCAAAGCTCCCTAGTCAGCATACGCTCTCACGGTCTGAACTGCCTAGCCAACACTTATCTGTATAAACAACTAACCAACACCATCATTACTCCTCTCTCTATCTCTCTCCTCCTTCCATTTATTACTTTCTCTCAACCTCCCTACTTATTGTCCGCAGCTATACATAGAATCGACATCGAATTCTCTACTCTTTCTCTTCTGTCCGTGTTTCACTCTAAATTCACGTCCAGCAGGTGTACTTGCCTCCACACCTGCAACAGCTGTGTGTCTGCTTACACCTGCCTGAGGGGATGCTTGTCGGCTTCCCGACATTTCTCCCCCCAAAGATGAAGTCACACGTCCTCGTCGTGAGTAGGGCATGGCGGGGTTCCGTGCACGTCGACGTCTGAGTATGGACTCAAGTCTGCAACATGTACACCCACAACCAGTAGTGTAACACTTATAAAGGATATATGCGGACAGGAGAACCAGAAAGAGAGCTATTCCAGCTTGGACATTGTACCAGAAAAAGGTGGAGGAACCGAAGGGTTTGAGAGGTTCAGTCAACTGCAACTGACTTTGATATTTAAGGAGGTCATCCAGAAACAGAGGAGTAATGTTAAGGTTAGGTCCTAAAGTGGGTAAGTCCTTGATAGCTGTAAGTTCAGCATGTGTGAGTGAGATACTGAGGTTTAGGAGATGGGGGTAAACAGTGAGTTTAGTTTCTACAGTAAGAGTTGCATAAGCAGGAAGGGTCAAGACTTCACTGTGGGCGCTACAGCCATCTCCCAAGACCAATTTCCCTACTCCCTTAACAACTTGCACGGTTTTTCTAATAGGGTTCACCGTGCACTTCAACGTGAAATACAAAGGTTGGGCTGTAGAGTAGCACCAGTAATTTTTCAGCTTCACAAAAACTGGACTGAATGAAGTTAAGATTTCTTTCCTACAGAGCTTAGTGGCATTGTTTCTGTTGAGAAAAGAATCACTCTCACAAGATGGGGTCGCGACATGATAGACGGATCCGGTGGGATTCTTACTATTATCTGAGATGGCCTGTGATAATTGCTGAGATTATTGTGCAATATCTCCCCCAGTACTACTTGAAGGGTGAGGATTAACAGGTGTTGAAGTCATTTTGTCAGAGTCTTCTGTGTCAGGATCGTCAGAAACAAAGCCAAAACCAACAGAAACAGAGTCAGAATCGTCTGAATCAAGTAATTCCTCAACTGGGTTTAGATCGCCCTCCCAATCAAAATCACTTATTTACAGAACAAATTAAACAAAGAAAAATATTCACTATTCACTGTTTCTTCCTTCCAGTTCCCTTAAGTTGTTTCCTTTAATTATTCAAAGTTGGGAATAACAATTAATATAAGTATATCCCCACCGCTGCTATCAGAGGTTGCAGCACTGTTATCCCCACTGCTGCTATCAGAGGTTGCAGCACTGTTATCCCAACTGCTGCTGCCAGATGTCGCACCGCTGCCTAGGTGCCGAAATGATATTTATCTCGGGAATATTATCCTCCCGTATTTAATATTGTGGTAGCGTGAAATCATCCAGACACTGGCAACGCGTGACTTGTGGCTTCACTATACGCCACTACCCACGTGTTGAAGCCTTTATAAACTATACGATACAGTAAGAGTAATCTTGGTTATGGCATTTTTGGTTCAGCAGTTTTTGTTGTTACTGAGTGATGAAAATCTGTACTCCTGCCAGTTTAGTCCATTTTTAGGCTAATAAACATTGTTTTCATGCACCTGAGCTGGTTTCTTGTATCATTGATATTATATTGTTTATGGTTTCTGATGGCTTATAAGGATTAAAAAATGAGGCCCTACTCAAAGAGTTGATCCCAGGTGGTGGAGACCAATAACTCTCAATCACCCATCCATAAGCCCCATACCTCAAGCCCATCTTAGGACTGTCTGTGCTATGGTTTTCTTCCTTACTCGGGCCCTTTTATCACTTCCTATTAACTTGACTATGCCTATGTGTGTTTCTGATAATTCCCATAGCAGTATGTGCTGTTGAGAAGCAGGAATGTTAGCTGGGTGGTACTGGAAGGTTCCAAGTGGTTTTCGCATTTTCAGTTATGAGTCCTAGTTGCCAGATAGCCTGCTGATGTGAGCGGAGGTATTTTGTAAAGTTTTGCATTAATTTTCATTTGTTTTCCCTGTATATTGTTTTATATGGAGTGGTAGGTGGGGGCTCTCATCAGTGTACTGCTGCTCTCAGGTGATTGCCCTTGCCTCTCTTCCTTCCTTCTTTCCTTCCTTCCTCTACTGTCTTTCTTTCCTCTTCCTTCTGTCTACAGGTGACTCTACACTGAGTGATAAGCCAAATGGTTTCCTGGACACTAGGAAACCATTCATTGTGTTGGGTGGTAACCATATAACCAAACTAAGGCACCTGGTGGTTTACTGGATAATTAAGACACTCCAACTGGATGAGCCTGTGTAGTTTTATATCTAAGGGGTGGTTGGGGTTTATTGCTTGCATAATGCCACTAAGGGTTGTGTGAGGCTGGTCACTTTCATCGTAAATGTCAGGACCAGTTTGCCTAGCCTTGGGCTCCTACATTCCTCATGGTGCAACACAGGATTAGATGATGATGATGATGATGATAATGATTATATAAAATTCAGATTAGCTTGTATGCTAAAGCATTTAGAGTTCTACATAATGTAAGAAAGCTCTGGAATATTTTGGATGTCGCTGACATGAAAAACTGTTGTTGCTAAGAGCATGTTCTAGAACATTCGAGTTATAACCAAGGTTATAAAAGGATGGGGGACAGAATAGAGGAGTTTCAGTTTAGTTTTACTTGTGGCCTTGTGATGTTAGTGTAGCTCTGGAGTTGTGATGCAGACAGTGTAAATTACTTGGAGAATAAAGACAACGAACCTGAGAAGCCTGTGTTATTACGGCACCTGAGATGAATTTGTGTACATTGAAAGGCTGACCCTCTGAAGAACAGTTCTCTGGGTGAATTCCTTCCTATACTGAATTACTGCTGTTGGTGCCTGTAGCAGTGTGGGACGAGGACGTAACAAGTGGTGTCAGGAAATGGAATCGAAAAGTGCATCAGGGAGTCAGTATCTTTGACATGGAGCCAGAAAGTGTACAGAGAAGAAGCCAAGCTAGGCAGGAGGAAGTGTCTCTGGCTGCAATCATGAAGCTCCCATAGGGACAAAGTGAAGGACAGAAAGAGCACAAGAAAGAACTCAGTGAACAACTACAAGCACAAATTGAAAGATAGAAAGAACTCATTGAACAATTACAAGCAGAAGACAGAAAGAACTCCTTGAACAACTAGCACAAAGTGAAGGGCAGAAAGAACTCAGAAAACTCCTACAAGCACAAAGTGAACAACTAGAGGCACGAAGTGGAAAACAGAAAGAACGATATGACAGCTTGTAGAGACATTGCAGGAGCAACAGAGGGGTTGCAACTGAGGATGCAGGGACAGCTAGATGCTTTCATGGGGGAATGAAGGAAGAACAGCAACAGTGGAAGGAGGAAGTATGCACTGAGTTACAGCAGCAGAAGTGTGAGGTAAGCAATAACGTGACAGAGTGCAGACAGCGTGTAGACGACCAGTTAAAGATAATTAGTGAGAGAATTGAGGCTGTAAAGAAAACTTGCACTGCTGAGTCACAAGTTAGTGTACAGGGAGCATATGAAAAATATGGACAGTGTATGTTAAATCTTGACAAATCCCAAACATCTGAAGGTAGCATCACAGGGTTGAATAATCAGAATGTAGGAGTTTTGAGTCCTGGATTTAATTTTGATGCCCCAGTTTTTAGGCCCCAAACCAGTGAATTGCGTGGCTATAATAGGGTCCAGTTAAAAAGAAACCTCAGCAATTTTATGGTAAAGAATCTTGGGACACTTACCTTGTGCAGTTTGAGTTACTTGCTGATCAGAATGGTTGGGATGATAGGCAGAGGGCAGTGCAGCAAGCTGCTAGCCTCAAGGGTGCCACCGTGGAAATTCTTGACCAGATGTCAGTGGAGGAGAGGAACTGTTATCAGTCCCCAGTAGAAGTGCTGGAGTGCAGATACGGGACCATGTACCAGACTGAGGTTTACTGAGCAAGATTCTGGACCCGTGTACGGGGTTGAGGCGAATCCCTTCAGCAGCTTGCTCATGACCTGGAGTGTATGGCAAACAAGGCATACCGTGGAGCAGCACCTAACCTGTTGGCTATTCTTCCGAGAGACCAGTTCAGTGATGTTCTTGATAGTGCATAGTTGAAAGTGCAAGTGAAGCAGGCACAACCAAGCATGCAAGGAGCACTAGCCAGGGCCCTGGAATTTGAGTCCTACGTCAGTTCTAGTACGTCCAGTTTGCAGGTAGGTCATAGTGTAGGATTCAAGGCAAGAAAGGGGCAGGTAGCAGAGAAATTTGATGGAAGTTGCTGGTATTTTGAAAAGCCAGAACATGGGAAAGAGGACTGCTACAAGTGAAAGACGGAACAGAAGCTCAGAGGATGCTGATTCTGCAGGAAGCTAGGACACAAGAAGGAGGATTGTTATATATGGAAGAAGGAGCAAGAACAGAACAGTGCAAGGAAATCTATGAATACAACAGAAGATTATTGAACCTGTGGCGAGGTGGGTATGTCAGTTCTGACTGTCTAATGAAGAAAAAGGAGGATAAGAAGATGGCTACAGAAGACAGAAAACTAGTGAAGGAAGGTACCAGCCAGTTTTCCCAAGTAGCCCCACCACTGAGAAAATGCAAGAAAACTGCGATTGATAGTGTGTGAGTAAACGGAAGAATAGTCCGCAAGAGGTTTTCCCTGGTGATTGATTCAGCCTCGGATTAGACTTTTGTGAGGCCTAGTGTCTTATGTCATTGGTATCAGCCTGAGTCATCAGAACAGTTGTGTGGTGTAACTGGTCACCGTGAAGAGCTTAGGGGACCCTCGGATGTCATTGATGATCCGTGCCTTCTTGGGCTGGACTATCTGATGTCCAAGGGATGTGAGCTGGACTTATGCTCCGTGAAGCTCAAGGTCCGAGGAAAGTTGGTTCCCATGACGGCAGTGAGACATACCAGTATTGGTGATGAGGTGAGGGTGCTGCACACTACAGTAATATCCCAAAGATCAGAACTATTGCTCCAGTTCAAGGTGAGTGGCTCTTTTGACAGTTTTTAGAGCCGGTACAGCCTGATGGACGGTGCAACACGAAGGCTGGAGTGATGGTGGGGAGGACTTTGGTTGAAACACGCAGGTGAAGTGCTAGTTGTGGTAGCCAATTTCTCCCGTGAGCCACAGAAAATCAACGAGAGAGAAATGGTAGGACTGTGCCAGGCAGTGGACCCTGAGTGGCACTAGTGGAAGGCCTGGAAAAGGAGTTCTCAAAGAAGAGGGTATCTGCCAGACCATTTATGAGACTTTCAGTAGTTGCCAGTGCCTGGATGACCCACAAGCTCCGCAGTTAAGGCAACTACTAGTGAAGTTTGCTGATGTTTTTTCCACCGGAGGTCTAGACTCAGGATGCACAGATCTGGTAGAGCGTTGTATTGACACCATGGATCACTGCCCAACTAAACAGTCAGTTCGGAGGATGTCGCCAGCTCTGCGGCAAGAAATGGAGGGGATGATGGAGAATCTTCAAAATCAGAGAGTGATAGAAAAGTCCAGCAGTCCTTGGGCATCAGAAGTTTTTCTGGTCAGGAAGAAGGATGGCTCGGTAAGGTCCTGTGTGGATTATCGTGCCCTGAATGTGGTGACAATGAAGGACACATACCACTTACCGAGAATTGATAACACTTTGGATGCTCTGTCAGGTGCCAAGTGGTTCTCCACCCTAGACATGAAAGCAGGATATCACCAGGTCAAGGTTGCAGAGAAGGGCAGTGAGAAAACAGCCTTTTTGTATGGGTTGGGTTTATGGCAGTTCAGAGTAATGCCATGTGGCCTATGTAAAGCCCCAGCTACTTTTGAGCGTCTCATGGATAGAGTACTGGAAGGCCTGCACTGGCAGACAGCTCTAATCTGTCTTGATGATGTGATTGTGTTTGGACAGACTTTCGACCAGGAATTGGAGAGGTTGACAGAGGTATTCAACAGGGTCCGAGCAGCACATCTCAAGCTAAACCCTAAGAAGTGTTACTTGCCCGAGAAGTAAGTGAAGTACCTGGGACACATTGTACGTGAGGGTGGTATCCATACTGACCTGGAGAAGGTGGCAGCTGTGAAAAACTGGCCAGTTCAAAATTTGTGTGACGGAGCTATGGAGTTTTGTGGGTTTCTGTACCTACTACCAGCATTTTGTCAAGGACTTTGCAATGATAGTTGCACCTTTGCACAATTTTTTAGGGAAGAGACAGAAGTTTATGTGGACTGCAATAACTCAAAAGGCTTTCGATGAACTCAAGCATGCGTTGGCAAGCTCTCCAGTGTTGTTATACCCAGATTGGAGTTAGCCAATCATCCTGAACTGTGACACCAGTGAACATGGCATTGGTGAAGTCCTGTCACAGTAGAAGGATGACAGAGAGTATGTGGTTGTGTATTGCAGCAAAAAGCTCAGCCCACCGGAGTGGAACTACAGTGTGACCCATTAGGAACTTTTATGGTGGTACAACTCTAAACTGGCAGCTAGGGTGGGGTACCAACCTGTGTACAGTGTTGCCACGTTTTCCATACTCTCTCTTTCTCTCTGTCTCTGTCTCTTGCTCTCTCTCAATCCTAGGGGATGTGCATCTCCCTGGGGAATTTT
Source organism: Birgus latro (assembly GCA_018397915.1). Classification (NCBI taxonomy): domain Eukaryota; kingdom Metazoa; phylum Arthropoda; class Malacostraca; order Decapoda; family Coenobitidae; genus Birgus; species Birgus latro. The sequence goes on from JAGKTI010001733.1 coordinate 9,999, forward strand.
GTTTCTTTTATGAGTGACTTCTAAACTTGTGCTTTCATTTTTTTATTTTCTGTTTTTATTATATCTAATTACTGTATATTGTAAAAAATTTATCATTTTACATATCGCGCCAGATGACCTCGCTGTTGCGGCGCCATGATTTGTTTTCATTCAGTCATTCTCTCCCTCCTTCCTTCCCTTCCTTCCTTCCTCCATCTCTCCCTCAGCCTGACAATGCAATGAACACTGCCCCTGGCCTGCCTTCTCTCTCTCTCTCATCAGTGGTATTTTAGGATACATTTTGGCTATTTTCTTTTACATTATATTGTACATACTGTAAATTTAACTTTATTTCCAAACCTGTTGTCTGTTGAGCAAGGAAGAGTGGCTGTGCGTAATAGAAATGAATGGAGAGAAATTGTGAATGAATAAATGATGATGCAGCCCTGAGGGGATATTCTCCTGCATTTTGTCTGATCAGCTGATCAGGTCAGGTGCAGGTAAGGGGCTGGATCCATTATGATGTGGCAGGGGGTAAACCAGCTTTGCTGTTGGGCCCTGCTGCGGATGTCACGGACTGCACTGCGTAGTTGACCCTCGTTCGGTGTGGTACGGTGAGGATCTGTCCCTTCTCCCCTTTAGGGCTAAGATGCGAATGAATGTGTATGAGTGGATGAATTAATTGGTAGTGTGTTGACTTGTCTCGGCTACCTCCCTTTTCTTAGGGGAAGCAGCCTAGGTATATAGATAGATAGATACTTTGTGTCAAGGACACAAAGGAAAGTGACACGAGGAAGCTCTGCCCGGGTGAGACTGGGTCTGTGTGTGTTGCCGCTCACGAGGGTTTAATGTATTTTATTTTTTATTACTAAGAAACTGGCATATTTTTACTTATATTCCTGCACATTATCATATAATCATAATTGTGACATTATTACCCACCCCAGAACTATGGTAAAAGCCAATAAAAGTGACCACATTTTTTTTTTAGCAACACTAAAATACTTATGCCACGTTTCTGTCGTTCGTTTTCATTTTTGAAGGCTCCAACATGCTTGCATGTGTCGGCCTTGGTCACCTAATGGCGGCTCTCCACGCTGCTCGATCTCTGGCAGCCTCCCTATTCAGTCCCTTAACCCTTAAGTCACATTTAATGACCTCGTCCCATGTCTTTCTCGGTCTACCCCTCCCAACCCCTCCCCCAGTATTAACACTTCTCACCTTCTGCACCCAATTATCATCCCCCATCCTCTCCACATATTCAAACCACCTCAGCCTACCTCTCCTCATCACAACACCAATACACTTCAGTCCCATCCTACCTCTCAACTCTCCTATCGTAAACCTAGCCTCCCCAGGCCTTGCAAGCAGGGGCGCACTGCACATCCACCTAATCATTGTCATTTCTGTACGTTTAAACCTGCGAATATCCTCTTCCTTTACTGCCCAGGTCTCACTACCATACAGCATCACACTCCTAACACATGCTGCATACAAAGATCCCTTAGCACGTAAGGAGAGTCCTCTTAATGTCAGGAGAGGCAACAGCTCCCTGAACTTCTTCCAACCACTTCTCACTCTAGCAACCGAGCTAACTCCAGCCCCACCTCCGGCACATAACATGTCTCCCAGATAACAAAACTCCTCCACACACTCAAGAGACTCACCTGCAAGTTCAACCCTCTCATGCCTAATAATCTCCACCTGCTCTCCCCGACACACCGCACACATGAAATCAGCATTATCTCGCAGTCTATGACACCTCATCCTTCCTCTGCAACCACACTTCATATGTATTGCCGTATAAATATTTTATGCATAATAAGTTTTCTATTCTTTCATATATTATAATACATACGTTAAAATTGTATTCATATGTGTTTACCTTATTTTGCGATGCCTTTTACATATATAACAGCCATTTCACGTCGCGGGTTTGGGAAACATAGTAACACTGTACACGGGTTGGTGCCCCACCCTAGCCGCCAGTTTAGATTTGTACCACCATAGCAGTGATGAAGAGCTTTGACTTCTTCCACCCCTATGTGTATGGGTCTGTCTTCATCATCATCAGGACAGACTATGCAGTATTCAAGTGGCAAAAGACATTGAAGAATCCAGAAAGACAACTGACACGCTGGCTCATGAAGCTGAACCAGCACAACCATGAGGTGCAGCACCGTCCTGGGTGGGTACATGGCAATGCTGACAGCCTGAGTTGTCGGCCTTGTGACCCAGTTTTCAAACAGTTTAATAGGAAAGAAGATCGTAGCAAGAAGTGTGGCTGTATTGCAGTGACAGGGCCAGTGTCAGCTGAAGAAGACCTGAAGAGGATGCAGCTGGAGGATACAGATTTACAGTCAGTGGAATGCAGTGAAAGATCAGGAGAGTGACAGTGTGGAGGAGGAATGGCAGTTGTTTAAGAGTGCTGTGGTGGGACATGCAGAAGAGGTGTGTGGTGTGAGACGAGTGGGTGGTGGGGTAAAAAAGGGAAGTGAATGGTGGTGCGAGGAAGTAAGTATGGCTGTGCTGAGAAGAGACATGCATATGAAGTGTGGTTGCAGAGGAAGGATGAGGTGTCATATGAGAGGTACAGTATAAGGAAAAGAGGAATAGGGTGAGAAGGGTTGTGTGTGATGCTAAAGTGGCAGCAGATGAGAGGTGGTGTAGGTGGTTGACTGAGAATTTTCAAGAGAATAAGAAAATGTTTTGGAAGGAGGTGAAAAGGGTGCAAAAGGGAGAGTCTGGGAAGGAGCAGCGATTAAAAACAGAGGATGGAAGGATGTTAATTGAGATGGATGCAGTAAGGAAGAGATGGGCGGAGTATTTTGAAAGATTGTTAAATGTTAGAGGAGGAAAGGGAGGCTGAGATTATGGCAGATGGAAGGTTGCAAGGAATAGATGTGTTGGGAGAGTTGAATGAATCTTTGATCACAATGGAGGAAGTGCAAGAGGCAGTAAAGCAGATGAAAACAGAGAAAGCTGCAGGTATGGATGGGTGTGCTGTGGAATGCCAGAAAGGTGGTGGAGCAACTATTGTTGTCTGGTTAGTAAGATTGTTGAATGTGTGCTTTGTGCAAGGTATGGTGCCAATTGATTGGGCAAGTGCTTGTGTGGTCCCATTGTATAAAGGTAAGGGTGATAAGTATGAATGTAAGTAGCTTTAGAGGTATAAGTCTATTGAGTGTTGTAGGTAAGGTGTATGGTAGAGTGTTAATTAAGAGAGTTAGAGAGGGTACAGAGGGAGTGATTGGTGATGAGCAGTGTGGCTTTAGGAGAGGGAGGGAATGTGTGAATCAGGTGTTTGCTGTGAGACAGGTGTGTGAAAAGTATTTAGCAAAAGGTAAGGATGTGTTTTGGGCATTCATGGATTTAGAGAAAGCATATGATAGAAATGATAGGGAGGCTTTGTGGAATGTTTTAAGATTGTATTGGCTTGATGGCAGGTTACTAAAAGGAGTGAAAAGTTTTTATGTAAATGGTAGAGCGTGTGTAAGAGTGGGAAGTACTGTGAGTGACTGGTTTCCCATGAGAGTGGGGCTGCAGCAGGGATGTGTGATGTCACCTTGGTTGTTTAATTTTTATATGGATAGTGTTGTAAGGGAGGTGAATGCAAGAGTGTTAGGTGGAGGACTGAGTCTGGTGAATGATGGTAGAGAATGGAATCTGAAGCAGCTGCTGTTTGCGGATGATACTGCACTGGTGGCTGATTCAGAGGAGAGATTGAGACAGTTGGTAGAGGAGTTTGGAAGGGTGTGTGAAAGGAGGAAACTGAAAATAAATGAGAATAAGAGTCAAGTGATGAAGTGTACGAGGTTGGTAGATGGTAGGAGGATGAATATAGTTTTGAATGGTGAGTTGCTTGAGGAGGTTGAGTGTTTTAAGTATTTAGGGTCACATGTTGCTGTGGATGGAAGAATAGATGCAGAAGTGAAGTTTAGAGTGAATGAAGTTGGAAAGGTGCTGGGAGGAATGAAAAAGTGTTTGGATGTCGTTCACTTAGAATGGATGTAAAGAGAAGGCTCTATGAGGGTACTGTGGTACCGACTGCATTATATGGGGCTGAAACATGGAATATGAGTGTAGCAGAGAGGAAAAGTTTGAATGTAATGGAGATTAGGTGTCTGAGAAGTATGTGTGGAGTGACGCGTATGGATCGTGTGAGAAATGGTGAAGCGCGAAGGAGAACTGGAATTGTTCGGGAGATGGCTGATTGAGTCGAGCAGTGGGTGTTGCGATGGTTTGAGCATATGGAGAGAATGGATAATGAGCGATTGGTGAAAAAGATAACTAGATCGGATGTGAGAGGTGTAAGGCTGAGAGGAAGACCACGAATAGGATGGATGGACAGTGTGAAGAGAGCGTTGGATGTGAGAGGGTTGTCTGTTGAGCAAGGAAGAGTGGCTGTGTGTGATAGAAATGAATGGAGAGAAATTGTGAATGAATAAATGATGACGGAGTCCTGAGGTAATATTCTCCCGCAATTTATCTGATCAGCTGATCAGGTCAGGTGCGGGTAAGGAGCTGGATCCATTATGATGTGGCAGGGGTAAACCAGCTTTGCTGTCGGGCCCTGCTGCTGATGTTACTGACTGCACTGTGTAGTTGACCCTCATGTGGTGTGGTACGGTGAGGACCTGTCCCTTCTCCCCTTTAGGGCTAAGATGCAAATGAATGTGGATGAGTAAATTGGTAGTGTGTTGACCTGTCTTGGCTACCTCCCTTTTCTTGGGGGAAGCAGCCTGGGTATATAGATAGATAGCTTTAATGGCTGCAGCGGAGTACATTGCGACAGTCTTGGGAAGAGGTTTCCAGGTTCAGCCCTGCAACTAACAGCTGCTGATGTCACTGGGAGCTCCTTTGTTTGAACAACTGACTACTGGAGTGTCAGCATCAAGTATTGGCTGCTGGTGGTTCCTAAGAAAATGAGGTCTAAGGTCTGAGAAGGGTCTTATAACTTGATCATTAATGGGCACCTGGGATTGAAAAAGACTCTGAGTCGGCTGCAACAGAGACTCTACTGGACTGGCATGTGTCAGAATGTTGAAGAGTGGTGTCATGCCTATGATGTATGCTGTGCCAAGAAGAGACCCAAGAAATATGGCTATGCCCCTCATCAGCTGTACCAAGTGGGTGCATCAATGGCAAGATTCATGTTGGACATTGCTGGACTTCTGCCACTTAATGAAAGAGGAAATTGGTATATATATATATATATGTTGCCTTGGACTACTTCACAAAGTGGCCAGAAGCCTATGCCATCCCCAATCAGGAAGCCGTAACTATTGCTCAGGTGTTGGTTGACTAGTTCTTTTGTCATTTTGGGATGCCACAAGAGCTTCATTCAGACCAGGGTAGAAATTTCAAAAGTGCTGTGTTCTGTGAGTACTTTAAGTTACTGACGATCAAGAAGACCAGGACAACTCCACTAAGGCCACATTCAGATGGGATGGTGCAGAAATTCAACTGGATGCTGGGACAAGAACTGACCAAGCACACTGTTCAGGGACAGATGGAATGGGACCAGAAGTTACCTGCAATTGCTGGTGGCATATCAGTCTGCATCCCACAAGTCTACCGGCTACGCTCTTGCAAAACCACAAGTTGTGATATCCAATTGATCTGTTAATGGGAAGACCATGTAGTGAAGAGCTGCCTACAGACACTTCCAGCTGTGTGAAGCATCTTCAGGAAAGACCGGCTGACACCTTAATCCCTTAAGGGGTGGCCACAAACTGACTGAGATACATCACCAAATTCGAAGAACTTTCAAATTTTCAGGTGAAGTGATGAAGTGCAGGTATGATGCCAAGACAAGTGAGGTGAGCTTGTGGGATGGTGACAGAGTTTGTTTATACAGTCCTCATCAGAAGAAAGGACAGCCACCAAAGCTGCAGAGATCATGGGATTGGCCCTACACTGTGATGGACCGCCTGTCAGTATAACATATCAGATTCGGGAAGGCAGGAAGTCTCACCCAAAGTTGGTACATGTGAATCATCTCTGGCAGTACCACGGGCCAGGACAGTACGGCTGGGACGTCCTCGAAATCATGCACAACCGCAGCTGATGATGTTGAGAAGGACCAAGGAGCTGAAGCACAAGAGGGTGGTGACAGTTTCCTTTGGGAAGAAGTGAATCAGGAAGAGGACCAAGTCATTCCAGGAGGAGTGGACTGTGTGGAGGAGCTGGGATGTCATCAGAAGCAGCATAGGAGAAAATCTGATATTTTGGAGGGCTATTTTGTGTATAACTAAATATTTAGTTTAGATTAAAGATTATGTTTGTATTGTGTAGTTGTGTTGGGACAACAAAAGGAGTAGGTAGGGGGTAGTATTGAGAAGCAGGCTGTTAGCTGGGTGGTAGTGGAAGGTTCCCAGTGCTTCTCACATTTTCTGTTGCGAGTCAGAGTTGCCAGATAGCCTGCTGATGTGAGCAGGGTTATTTTGTAAAGTTATATTCCTAGGTTTTATTCGTTTTCTCTGTTCAGTGTTTTCTTTGGATGATTATGTGATATTCAGATTTGAAATCAGCTTATATGCTAAAGCATTTGGAGTGCTACGTAATGTATGAAAGTGATGGAATATTTTTGATGTCTCCGACATAGAAAACTGTTGTTGCTAGGAGTATGTACTAGAACATTTGAGTTTCGAGCAAGGTTAAAAAAGGGTGGTGGACAGAATAGGGGAGTTTCAGTTTAGTTTTACTTGTGGCCTTGTGAATTTAGTGTAGCTCTGGAGCAGACAGCGTAATTGCTTGGAAAATAAAGACAGCGAACGTGAGAAGCCTGTGTTATTACGTCACATTCATTGAGTTTGTGTACATTGAAAGGCTGACCCTGAGAAGAGCGATGCACTGGGAGATGTCCTTCCTATGCTGAGATACTGCTTTAACAATATGTATGTATTTAGTGACTCCTAAATTGTCATAAAAGTGATAATTTTGTCTTGCCCTTGGAATGCCTATTGCCATTCATTCATTCATTCATTTACCATCCAATCCTGTGTTGCCCCATGAGGAGCATAGGAGCCCGGGGCCAAGCAAGTTGGTCCTGACATTTAAGATGAGACAGACGAGCTTCACTCATCCCTGAGTGGCATTTCATGAGCACTAAACCTCAACCACCCCATTGGATATAAACCTGCCTAGGCTCAATCTGACTGGAGTGCCATAATTACCCACCAAACCACCAGGCACCAGAATTTGGTTATATGGTTACCACCCAGCATAGTAAATGGTTTCCTGGTGTACAGGAAACTACTTGGCGTGTCATTCAGTGTAAAGTTGTCCAAAGACAGAAGGAAGAAGAAAGAATGAAGGAAAGAAAGAAAGACAGAAGAGGAAGGAAGAGAGGAAAGGGCAGTCACCTGAGAGCAGCATTACATCGAGTGAGTGTATGGAGCGCCCCTTCCCCCACCAATTATAATAAATCCTCTTGGTTCTGTAATCTCGTTATGGCACAGTTCCGTTATCACGTATCATGTTTGGGTACCAATATTCTGCGTTAACCATGAGACTGCTGTATAGCTCCCTATTCTTTCCTGTACCATATATTTTTCTTGAAGCTGTCAGACAGTGAATATGGCATCAATGGTCTCTTTGCCTGGCATGAACCCAAACTACGTCTCATCAACATTGTAATCCTGCTTTCATATCATCTATGGCTGTCTCTATTACTTGCATAATCAGGTCTGAAAGTTTTATGCCTGTATAATTTCCTGTTTCCAGGGCATCACCCTTCCCTTTATTCACATTTGCAGTCACACTCTTCAGCCATTCATCTGGGACAGTGCACTCATATGTAACCGAATTTATCAAACCAGTGACTAAGCCCACTCTGTATATCCCCTGAGGCCTTCAGCATTATGCAGTCAACCCAAACACACTTGCTGAAAAAAAAATATATGTACTGAATATATATATATATATATATATATATATATATATATATATATATACAGGGTGATTCACGAGTTTCTCCGGAAACTCTGGGAAATGCAAGCTTATGCAATTCTAAGCATAAAATACTCTATAAGTATAGGTATTTAATGTAATGGTTTACAAGTAGTGAAATTTTCAAATCTGACGTGAATGGGAGGTGGCCAGGCTGGTGGCGGTTTTGCTGTGTTGCCAGGTTACTCAATTTTCTCTTAAATTTTGCACGTTTTTCTTGTTCTGAATGAAACTATTCTTTCATTAGTAATTGTTCTACATAGACAAGTATGTCACTTTAAAATAACAAATAAATCTACCATTGAAGGAGTAAACATGGCAAAGATCCGATACCAGTGATACTCATAGCTCAGTTCCCGCCAAGTGCTGGCGAGTGTGGTAGGCTTATTTGTTACAGGGATGGGTTCACTCACATTTCGCTACAATGCCATTCACTTTTACAAACGTGGAGTACAGTATGCAGATATAGTTTTTATCTATGGGTTCTGCAATGAAAACGGTGAAGCATCAGCAAGAGAATTTTTACCACGTCTACATGGAGAGGCAAGTTGAAGTACGACGCATAGTAGGAATGGTACACCGCAGCCCTAGCATCAGTACAAGAAGAATTTCATCCCGACTTAGTGTTCCACAAGTGAAGGTATGGAGGACATTAAAGCGGGAAGGTCTGTACGCATATCACATACAACAAGGTTAGCATCTACAACCTGGGGATTCTGCTCAATGACTTTATTGCTGTACTTGGCTAGCAGATCATCCTCAGCTGTGCAAGTACATTTTATACACTGATGAAGCCATATTTACCCACAGTGGATCATATAATACTCGTAATGCACATTAGTGGTCAAAAGAAAATCCCAAGGAGACAGCTGAACGGAACATTCAACACCGATTTTCAGTTAATGTGTGTTGCGGTATGATTGACAACCAGCTGATTGGACCTCATATCTTTGAAGGGAGGCTTACAGGAGATGTCTATGTTAATTTTATCAGAGATGAACTTCCCTTGTTACTTAAAGATGTGCCTCAGAAGACACGGTTACGTATCATTTTTTAACATGATGGGCCGCCTCCCATTCACATGTCAGATTTGAAAACTTCACTACTTGTAAACCATTACATTAAATACCTATACTTAAAGAGTATTTTATGCTTAGAATTGCATAAGCTTGCATTTCCCAAAGTTTCCAGAGAAACTCGTGAATCACCCTGTATATATAGTTATACAGTATATTTATATATAGCATTATGAAAGTAGACACAGCTCATGTAGTATGCCTTATTTTGCTATATGGTTTTATTCAGAGCATTGGTTTCATAACAGTGTCAGTTTTATATGGTAACTTTTTCCAGCAAAGGGCAAATTGGACAAGGATGTACTGTTCTTGCTGAAACAGTAGCAGCCTTAAATCCAAGCCTCGCTGCTCTGGCAGCAACTGATACAGCCTTGCTGACATTGCCTCCTAATGAAGCTGGCCACCTGTGTGCACGTTCCATAATAACACTGTACAAGTGGTGGTCCCATGATGAAAAAAGACAACTCATGCTGAGTGGAGAGTCAACCACCACAGCCCCATGGATGGACAAGCTTATTGCAGGTAGGAATTGCTAGATTAATTAATGAAATAAAAAAATTCTTCCATTACTTTTCTGTTGTAAGTTAAAGGAATATAGTTTGAATATTCAGAGATGACTGACAAGTATGAAAGATCCCAATACTGCCCCCCCCTTTTTTTTTTAATGTACAGTTGATTCTGAAGTTTCACGTGATTACATTTGGACAGCTTGATATTTCAATGGAACATAAAAAATCTACCAGTTTAGTTTTCAGTAAAAAACTTGCAGGTTTCAGTGGATCAAGGCTGGAGTTTGGGATTCAAAATGCATCTAAGGACGCTTAGTTTCATTCGGCAGACACAGTCTGGCTATTAAAAAAAAAAAAAAATCAGCTGCCGATTACATCATTAACAAATGTTGTCATAAGAGATCATCTGACAACAAGGTTGTGGTTATTATTTGTGCTGAACTGGTTCTTTTTGTGATTCAAATGCACATTATAAATGCTAGGAACTGATTCAAGTTACACTTTTATGGTATATGTGTTTATGTTGAAATTTCAGCATTCAGATTTAATAATTAAGTAAAGTTAGATAAATATAACATGAGTTGCATCATTAATGGTGTGTATTTCATCAGCTGTACAAATGGACAAGGAGATGGTCACATGTGGGTCAAGGTTGTGTGTGGTGATGTCTAGTCCTGCCAGAACATGTGAATAGCAGCATGATATATTGCACAGTATACAGTAACATTAAAAATTAGTGAAATAAAGACACTTGAGTAAATAGGTCTGCAAGTACCAACTGTGTGCATTCTGTATATCCATTCATTTAGAAATTAAGACACCTTAGACCCGATCTAGTCCACACCAAAACAACACGTGAATAGCAGCATCATATGTCGTACATTTTACTATTCATGTTCAGTATAACTTTGAAAGTGAGTGTATTAAAGATGTTGACTGAGTAGGTGTGCAGGTACCAGCTGTGTGCAGTCCATTCGTTCTTTTATTACAATGTATTTGTGTGCCATTGGACAGGAATGTAATCCACAGTCCCTTGGAGTAGTATTTAAAGACTTTAATACTGGAGCAAAAGGTACAGTGTTCCCCTTGAGAGTGACAGCCCGGGACTGACTTACATCTGTTACCTCTTGGTGGGAACGACTTTTGGCTCAGTGCTTTTAAGATCTAGCGGTGGGGATATACGGGGGGGGGGGTATTGCAGTGGGGGGGGGGGATAGTGAAATGGGGGGGGTGGATAGATATACAGTGAGGGTATATAGATATACAGTGTGGGGCATAGATATACAGTGTGGGTACAGGAACCAGGATGAAAGATCCTAACCCGTTGGATAATGACTGCTTTAAAGAGGACATGAATAAAAGAATAACTGAAATACTTAACCCATACTTCACATAAAATAACATGCTTGGTGACAAGAGTTGAAATAAAGAAGGTAATGCTTGATACCTAAAGATTATGAGAGGCAGATACATGACCATACGAACTGGTAATCAGACATGATGAAAGCGGCAGCTGGGAGTGCCTGTATGCCACAGTTGATAGACTCATTCCATCTTTAATCCCTTAACCGCGGGTCGTCACTTCTGTGATGCTCCGGCACAATGGATCATACCGCGGGGCGCCACTTTTGTGATTTTCTGTCGTTTTGAATTCGCCCGGGCTTTCAGATGGTGACTTGTATCATCTATCAGCACTGCCAATGTCCAGCAATAGTCAGAGCTGCTAATGTCATCAGTACTCCCATCCATTGTTGACAATTTAGCCATTTTCCCCCATTCTAGACTCCCCTCCCTACCTCCCCTCCATTACCCTCTTGTGACGTCTGCTCTGCGCTACATAAATCTTCCCCAGATTTTTCCACTGATTTCATCCATTGAAATGAGCCCTATGCCCTATTCTTATACAAAATAATACAGTATATATATAAAAAAAAATAAGGTAATTGATAGTGGAAGGAGCATTGTTGTGTGGTTGTAGACGTGATAGGAAGCGTTAGAAGAAACACGTTAAGGTGGTTTGGGCATGTGGAGAGGATGGAGAGTGAAAGACTGATGAGGAGAGTGTATGTGAGTGAGGTGGAGGGGGCGAGAGGGAGGGGGAGGCCGAGGATGAGATGGAGGGATGGAGTGGAGAGGTATATGAGAGATGGGGGTGTGAGTTGGGAGCAGGGTAGTGAAATGGCGGAGGACAGAGAGACATGAAGAGGATTTGTTTGTGGCCACCCCATGCGGGATTGAGGCGTCTGGCAATAGATGGATAGATAGAACATCCAACCTGCACTCATTCGCTAATTTCCCCTACTTTTTTCCCCGTGAAATATGCCGTATGAGCTATTCTCGTAATATAAATGTATATAAGAAAGGAAGGGAGAAGCTTGAGTGATATTTATATTCACCTGGAACTACCTAATTTATTATGTAATGTCTAGATTTCCTACGACTTATTTCTAGTATATACATTAGCAGCTGACATTTCCAACTCCTGGCTACGGAGATACGTACAGTGCATTCAGTTGACTCTCGTCCTTCAAGGTGAAATCACGTCGCAGTCACGCCCCTCCATTTCTGCCAAGACTAGAGTATGCAGCTGTGGTATGTCACCTTATTTGAAGAAGCATATTGATAAACTAGAGAGGGTTCAACGGATGGCAACGAGGATGATACCATGTTTAAGGGAACTCACCTACAAGGAGAGATTGGAAAAACTGAAGTTACCAACACTGGGGGTAGGGGGTTTTCAAGAATTCTCCGCCAGTATCCCTGCTTGTCGTAAGAGGCGACTAAAAGGGTTGGTGGTGGGTTAGTGGCCCACCCCGTAAAAACAACTAACTAAAAATACGAACAGGAAGCCTCGGACCAGGACTGACCAAAAGTTGACGACAAAGGAACACACAAAGGACGAGTTAAAGATTGCGACCTGGAATGTGAGGGGTATGAATGATGAGGTGAAAGAGAGAGAGATTGTACAGGTGCTTGAGAGTGCGAAAGTGGATATATGTGGAATAACTGAAACTAAATGGCCAGGTGAGAGTGTGAGAGAATGGGAATATGGGTGGGGTATATGCGCAGGAGT
>JAGKTI010001733.1:37595-52640 GCA_018397915.1 Birgus latro
TTCCTTTGTCGTCAACTTTTGGTCAGTCCTGGTCCGAGGCTTCCTGTTCGTATTTTTAGTTAGTTGTTTTTACGGGGTGGGGCACTAACCGACCACCAACCCTTTTAGTCGCCTCTTACGACAAGCAGGGATACTGGGGGAGAATTATGACCACTGTAAAAATGTTAGAGGTGGGGGTAAACAAGGATTAAACAATCATGGATATGTAAGTAAACATTGTCAACTGCTAAATATTTTCCATAATCTCTTGTAATCCTCATTCTCTGGTTACATTTTATTTTCTTTATGCTTTTTGTCCCATATTTGAGTGCACAGGCTGTGAAAGAGGTGTTTTTCTCATTGATTACCATGTCTCTTACATAATGTTCACTATCTAGTCTACTGTTGAACATTTTTTCCCTACACACCTCTAAATCATAATTTTTCTGGTCACATTTTATTTACTTCATGCTTTGAGTCCCATATTTGAGTGCATAGGTTGTGAAAAGGTGATTTTCTTAGTAATAATCATGTCTCTTCCTTACGTTCATTATGTAGTCAGCTGGCGAACACCCCTGCTTACTCACCTCAAAATCATCATTTTGGGGTTATAATTCTATTAATTCATGCTTTGTGCCAATTATTTATGTGAATGGGGTCTTAAATAAGTTTATACAGGTCCGGTAGGGAGGTAGGTAGGTGGTTTTCTGATTTAGGTTAGGTTAGGTTAGGGTCAAGAATGACCGGTGCTGTTGGTGATCATTGAACACCTTTGCCATACCTAACTCTTTTTCTGGTAACAGTTTATTAATTTGATGCTTTGTATCCCATATTTTAGTGCATAAAATGTGAGAAATGATGATTTTCATAGTGATTGCCACGTCCGATACTTACTTACACTAACTTTCCAACTCGTGAACACCCCTGCCTTACTCACCTCAGATTCATCATTTTTGGGTTAAAATTTGATTAATTCCTGCTTTGTGCCAATTATTTATGTGAATGGGGTCTTAAATAAGTTCTACGCATGTCCGGTAGGTAGGTGGTTTTCTGATTTAGGTTACATTAGGTTAGGTTAGGTTAGGGTCAAGAATGACCGGTGCTGTTGGTGAACAGTGAACATCTTTGCCATGCCTAACTCTTTTTCTGGTAACAGTTTATTTATTTGATGCTTTGTATCCCATATTTTTGTGCATAAAATGTGAAAAATGATGATTTTCATAGTGATTGCCACGTCCGATACTTACTTACACTACCCTGGTAACTCGTGAACACCCCTGCCTTACTCACCACAAATTCATTATTTTGGGGTTAAAATTTGATTAATTCATGCTTTGTGCCAATTATTTATGTGAATGGGGTCTTAAATAAGTGCTGTGCATGTCCGGTAGGGAGGTAGGTAGGTGGTTTTCTGATTTAGATTAGGTTAGGTTAGGGTCAAGAATGTCCGGTGCTGTTGGTGAACAGTGAACACCTTTGCCATACCTAACTCTTTTTCTGGTAACAGTTTATTTATTTGATGCTTTGTATCCCATATTTTAGTGCATAAAATGTGAGAAATGATGATTTTCATAGTGATTGCCACGTGTGATACTACTTACCTGTCAACTCGCGAACACCCCTGCCTTATTCACCTCAAATTCATCATTTTTTGTTGAAAATTCCGATTAATTCCTGCTTTGTGCCAATTATTTAGGTGAATGGGGTCTTAAGTGCTATGCATGTCCGGTAGTGAGGTAGGTAGGTTGTTTTCTGATTTAGGTTAGGTTAGGTTAGGGTCAAGAATGTCCGGTGCAGTTGGTGAAGTGAACATCTTTGCCATACCTAACTCTCTGGTAACAGTTTATTTATTTGATGCTTTGTATCCCATATTTTAGTGCATAAGATGTGAGAAATGATGATTTTCATAGTGATTGCCACGTCTGATACTTATTTACACCAAGCTGCCAACTCATGAACATCTATGCCTTACTTACTCCAAAATCTTCGTTTTTGGGTTAAAATTCAATGAATTCATGCTTTGTGTCCATTATTTAATTCATACGGTGTGAGAAAGGGTGATTTTCATAGTGATTTCCATGTCTGATACTTAATTATACTTGCTGGCAAGTTGTGAGTACCTATGCCTTACTCACCTGTAAATCATCATTTTTTGGTTAAAATTCAGTTAATTCATGCTTTGTGTGCATTATTTATGTGAATAGGGACTTAAATAAGTGCTATGCATGTCCGGTAGGGAGGTAGGTAGTTGGCTGTCTGATTTAGGTTAGGTTAGGTTAGGGTCATGATTGGCCAGTGCTGGAGCTTCAGGGCCACTATCCGGACAAAACCACTTTTCGGTCATGCCTTTGGCTCTATTACGTTGGATAGTGGGAAGATTACTGTACATTTGAGTACATCAACTTAATCATCTTGTTTACATACTTGCCAGGACTTGTGTCTACTACCTTCCTTCTTTCTATTCTTTCCTGTTTAAATACCACTTTAGTACCTGCAATCCTATTACTTTGTAAAAAAAAATGTGTTCTTCTCTTCCTCTGATCTTCCCTCATTCTTTGTTTTTGCCTCCTCTCTCTTGTCTTTTAATAATCCCAGTTCCTCTTGAGTTAGGCATTTTTTTATCCATACATTTTTGAAATCCTCTTTTTCCATAAGTTTGTTAGGATTTTTCAGTATTTCCTCCACAGTGTTTACACTCTGGAAGGTTAGTTTCAGTGGCCTTGATTTATTTCTCTCGTATTTCCCTAGCCTTTTGTGTTCCTCTATGTCTTTCCTACAGATTTCCTCTGATACTTCCTTCAAAATGTTCATTACATTTGCCATCTCCTTTTTGTTTCTTGAAATCTTGTTTTTTATTTCATCCTCCTGTATACCAGTGATTTCTATAGATTTGTTGATATCTGCTGAATCTTTGATCAATTTTGGATTGTTTTGGATTATTTTCTTCACTTCCTTTTTAATGCTCTTTTCTTGAGCTCTTGTTTCCAGGTCTTTCTTTACATTCACCATTTCAGCATATGTAGTTTCAACATCATTTTTGTAGCTTTGCATTGCTTCATTCACCTGGATTATCTTCTCCTCAATATCACTGCTATGATCTGTCAGAGTGCTAGTCTCTGTATCATTTCTGAACTCTTCCGTTATACTCTTTTGGTTGACAACTGTGCTTGCCATTTCACTAATCTTCTTTCTGAGTGTACCAGCCTCAACTAAAAGCTCATCTATTGTTGTGTCTTTCCTGTTAGCTTTATTTACTATTCTTTCATTTTCCTTCTTCTGCATGTGCAACTGCTTTTTTATTTCATCCATTTCACTCTGAAATTCCTTCTCTAATCTGTTCACCTGTTCAACCAGCTTGTTATATGTCTCTTTTTCCAGTTCTGGGTAGAAATCATCATCCTGCTTTCTATCTTTATCTCTTCTCTTAACTCCTTCCATATTTACTTTACTAAACTTGGTGCTCATCCTGTTGTACTATGGTGCTCATCCTGTGTGTGTGTGTGTGTGTGTATGAGAGAGAGAGAGAGAGATTGACTGATTGACTGACTAGATGAAAGGGCGGTGTCATGAATCCATACCAATACTATTAGGTGGAATATGATGCAGAAGTTTTGAGAACCACAGCTATTGATAGTGGACATATTGATACCTCCTGGATATTCCATGCAGGTCTGCTAGATTGTTGCCAATATCAACATGGTTTAGTGACAGTGGACACAACTGGTGTTGAAAGGAACTAATGTTGTATTGCAACATTGATTAGATATTTTCTTTTTACCAGAGAGCTAGATCATTAGGAGGTAAGGGAGCTTAATATAGACACATTTTATTATATTTTTGAACACTAAATACTTTGAGCTAGTAAATGAAGGGTTTCATTCAAAACTTACCATTTTCTTCAAACAAATTACAGAAGACATACTTTGGAATATCTTGTATTATAGTGATTTTCAGTTATTGTATTTCATTTTCAGTGCATCATGAAATGAAGAGTTTTGCACCAGAAGAGTTACAGCCACTGTCAGATGCAAATCACTCTCCTCTGCCATCCTCAGAGAGTAAAATAGGTCTTATCCTGACCCTTGCAGCAACACAGTGTCCAACTCTGCCAAAAGTCTGGTTCCATGTAGCTTCATGGTGCTTCAGGTAAGAGCTGTAGTGGTTTGAATTATGATGCATCAGTACACCATACAGTATTCTTGTATTATTTGGTAATTATGTTTATGAAATTTTGCATAGATTGCATTTGTATTGAAGTTACCATTAATTTTCTAATTTAACCATACTGTTTATTGGTGTCAGTAAAAAATAAATATCACAATGTACCAATGACAGAAGTAAAAACAACTATAAAATGATAGAAGAAGAAGAAGAAGGTAAAAGGTGTTCATGAGATACTGTACTTAATGATTTGATTATCATATCATATATCATATCTGTATGAATGGATCTTGAATTTGGCTCTCTGTTAACTTGTTTTTGTTTTTCTTGGAGGGAACAGTCTGCGGGCTCCTGGCATTTGGTTCGTTCTTTTTTATTTTTTATTTTTTTTCATTTTTTATTTTTTTTAATTTTTTTTTGGGGGGGGAGTTTATAAGGACTCCAGCAAGCTTGCATACATTGGCCTTGGTCACCTAATGGTGGCTTTTCATGCTGCTCTACCTCTGGGAGCCTCCCTATTCAGACCTTGTCTCAGGTCTTTTTCAATCTGCCTCTCACAGCCCAATCCCCAACATTCACACTACTTACCTTTCACACACAATTGTCATCCTCCATCTTCTCAACATGCCCAAACCATCTCAGTCTACTCCTCCTCATCACAACACTGATACATGCCAGTCTCGTCCTTCCTTTCATCATCGCAATCCTAGCCCCCCAGACCGAACTTTCATTTAAGGATGTACTGCTCATTCATCTAATCATTGTCATTTCTGTGCCTTTGATCTTACAACTATCCCCTTACTTTACTGTCCAAATCTCACTACCATACAGCATTATGCTCCGAACAGATGCGCATGCGAAAATCCCATGGCACAGAGGGAGAGACCTCACAGTATTAGGAGAGGCAACGGCTTCCTGAACTTCCGCCAACTACTCCTTACCCTATCCACAGAGCTGCCTCCATCCCCATCTCCACTACATAACATCTTTCCAAAATAAAAAAAACTCTTCCACACACTCAAGAGACTCTCCAGTAAGATCAGTCCTCTTACACATGATAATCTCTACTTGCTCTCCCTGACACAGCACACACACGAAATCAGTATTATCTCGCAGTCTACCTCTAATACCACTACATCTCATATGTTCCCATTATCAAAAAAGGTATACCCTGCTATACGATTCCCCTTTATGCGATACCCTGCCTTAGCAGTGTAAACAAAAATTAACACCCTTCCCCGCCTAACAATGGCCAGTCCCCAGTTATGTGATGGGTTTTGTTTTCTTGAACTGATTTCTATTATATTTTAGACAAATTTTGTGTTTAGGTTGATTTATAAATTGTTTTTAGACTTAGATTAATCTGTTTTAGTCATTGGTGGGGTAATCACTGTCATTCTTAGGTACAGTTTACCAGGGCTTGCTTTAGCCATTTTGGCACCCTTGGGGAGATTAGGATTTGGCGCATCGCCCGCCACCACCATCACGGGTCCGTGGTCCACCACATTGCCCCACTATTACTGCCTTATCACCTATCATCCTTATGACTCACCTATTCTACAGTAGTCCATGGATAACAAACTTCAAACACCACAACAGTATATTTAGTAAAGGTACATTTATTAATGGTACATTTATTAAAGAAAAAAGGAAACAATATACAGTATTTTTCCATGTAAAAATCTTCTGTCTGTCTTTTCTCCATTCTTTCCTTGTCTTTCTGCCTACAGGTGACTTTACACTCCCATGTCTGTCTTTCTTTCCTTCATTCTTTCCTCATCCTTCTGCCTGTGTGTGACTCTACACTTACTGACAAGCCAGATGGTTTCCTATACACCAGGAAACCATTTACTATGCTGGGTGGTAACCATATAACCAGATTTTTGCGCCTGGTGGTTTACTGGGTAATTACGGCAGGCCAGTCGGATTGAGCCGGTGAAGGTTTATATCCAAGTCCCCCCCCCTTGTTCCCTCCAAGAATAAACAAAAACAATAAAAAAGAGAGCCAAATTCAAGATCATTTCATTTCGAGATGCCTGGACACACTGCAGAAAGACTGGAGATCATAGGAAGTAGGAAATACAGACAGAGGAAGACAGATCCAGAGTTGACCAGTTGCATAAATGAAGGACTGAGAGTAATGGTTAACTCTTGCATTAGAGAGTTGGACAGAAAAGGGATGAGAGGTTGTTGCTGGACGGGTACTACATGCTCTTCATAGAGGTGGAGAGATGCAAGCAGACAGTTCAGAGGAACAGTGGCCATTGAAGAAGCAATAGAAAAGAGATAAAGATGCAACAGTGCGGCGAAGAGACAGAGGTTGAAGGGAGCTAGTAAGAGGAGGAGAGTTAATGAGACGAAATGCCTTTGACTCCACCCTATTGAGAAGGGCTGTATGTGGGGAGCCTCCCCACACATGAGAGTTTTACTCTAAATAGGGGCGAGTAAAACCCTTGTATAGGCAACAACTGTGCAGAAGTAAAGAAGGTTCGGAGTCGGCTTAGCACACCTAATCTCTTGGAAGCAGATTTCACAAGAGTTGTAATATGTTCTTTCCAAGATAAATCCTGAGTGAATGAAATCACAATCATGTTCAAGGATGATGCAGGAATGAACTGGACATTATTAAACATCAGTGGGTACTCCTGTGGAAGGTTTTGTCGGGTTGATAGGCATAAAACCTGAATCTTTGATGCATTACAAACAACAAGATTATTTTTACCCCAGTCAGTGATACAAGCCAAGTCAGACATTAGGTGTGCCATAGCCTCATCCCTTGTTTGTTGAAGTAACTGCTGAGGTGGATGTTGTGGGAACCGGATGGAAAGGTGAAGGGTGGAATCATCAGCGTACGAGTGGATAGGGTTAGACGAACAGCTTAGGTCATTGATGAATGAAAGGAAGAGAGTTGGTGATAGAACAGAGCCCTGAGGAACACCACTATTGATGGATCTAGGAGAAGAGCAATGGCCGTCTACAACAGCAGCTATAGAATGACCAGAAAGGAAGCTAGAGATGATGGAACTGATAGAAGGATAGAAACCGTAGGAGGGCAGTTTAGAAATTATTTACGCCAGACTCGATCGAAAGCCTTTGAGATGTCAAGTTCAATGGCAAAGCTTTCGCCAAAGTCCCGAAAGGAGGATGACCAGGAGTCTGAAAGGTAGGTGAGAAGATTGCCAGTGGAGCGTCCTTGACGGAACCCATACTGACGATCAGAAAGAAGGTTGTGATAGGAAAGATGCTTTAAAATTTTTCAGTTAAGAATAGACTCAAACACTTTTGAGACACAGGATGTTAAAGCAATTGGACGATAGTTGGAGGGTTGGGAATAGTCACCCTTCTTTGGGACAGGCTGAATGAGAGCAAACTTCCAGCAAGAAGGAAAGGTACAAGTTGGTAGACAAAGGTGAGTTTACCAGGGCAGGGTGAAAGCACAGAAGCACAGTTTTTGAGGACAACAGGAGGGACTCCATCAGGCCCATATGCCTTGTTAGTATTGAGGCCAGTGATGGCAGAAAATACGTAAGCTGAAGAAATTTTGATGTCAGCCATGAGGAAGTCAGAGGGGGGAAGTGATGGAGGAACAGCACCGGAATCGTCTAAGTTGGATTTTTTTTTTTTTTTTTTATGTGCCCGACTCTGGGCATAGGCTTCACAGCCTGCTCTCAAGGCCCAGCAGTCCTCCATGGGAAGGTGCCAAAAGGAATGAGAAGAATTTGAGTTGGAGAGTTAAGAGCATTTAGCACGGATGAAATCATTTTTAGCAGAGCCAAGAACAGACTTATAGCACGATTCCGAGCAGAAACAAAAGAAATATGTGATTCAGGGGTGGGTTGGCTCTGGTACCTATTATAAGCCCTCTCCTTGTTGCGGACAGCATTAGAACAAGGGTGATTAAACCATGGCTTTCTTGCATTAGTCAGAGGATATGAGAAGGGAATGTATGCTTCCATGCACGAGAGAATAACCTCTGTAATGCACAAAGCACACTCAGATGGCTCTCGGCCATGGAAGCAATAATCATTCCATGGAAAATCAAAGACATACTGCCTGAGGACCTCCCAATCTGCAGCACCTAAGTGCCACAGTCAACATTTCTTTGGAGGGTCCACAGGCTGTACTGGAGCAATAAGATAGGTTAAGGTAATAAGATTGTGATCGGAGGAGCCCAATGGAGAGGAAAGATTAACAGTGTATGCACAAGGATTGGTTGTAAGGAGGAGGTCAGATATGTTGGAGCTTTCTCCAAGGCGGTCAGGGATACGGGTAGGGTGCTGTACAAGCTACTCTACGTCATTAAGGATAGAAAAAATGTAGGATTGTTCACTAGGTGGATCAGTGCTTGTCCACCCTCATTCCACCACCATGTTAACTTATGTCTTGGAAGGGCCCTTGTCCATCCCCGCACTGAATCGGTAACTTTCAAGAGCTTGTCCTTGAGGGCTCTGTACTGTTTTCAGCTGTTCCCTGTTCAGCCATCACTCTACCCTGACTATAGAAGGCATTCCCTACTGCCTGTTTTTTTTAACTTCCATATTTTCCTCCCTGGTGCATAGTTTCTCTTCTTTACCACCTGCTCCTTAAATATCACGTCACATATCAGTAATTTGTGTTGATGCACACACTCTTCACTCCCTATAACGTTAACATCCTTCACTAACCTCTTATCAGCCCTTCTAACCAAGAAATAGTCAGTCTGGTCATTATTGCCCTCAGACTTAAATGTAGTCAACCTACTTCCTCTTTCTATAATGCATGTTGCGCACATTCATGTTCATTGCCTCCCATTTTCAAATATCCTTTCCCCTTCTGCATTCCTTGTCCTGTAAGCACATCTCTTATGTACCCCTTCATATCCTGGAGCTGCTTCACCCACTTAACCATTTAAATCCCCACCCAAGTCATAATCTCATCATCCCCTATACCACCAACCATATTTTGTAATCCCAGAATCTATAATTTTCTAGCTTCCTTTCTGGTCATTCTATAGCTGCTATTGTAGATGACCACCATTCTTCTCCTAGAGCTATCAGTAATGGTGTTTCTCAGGGCTTTGTCCTGTCACCAACTCTCTTCCTTCTATTCATCAGTGACCTTCTAAGTTCTACATCTAACTCTATCCACTCATATGTTAATAGATTCATTCTTCACCTTTCCATCCACTTCTCGTAGCATCCATCTCAGCAGGTACTTCGACAAACTAGGGATGAGACTATGGCTCACCTGATGGCAGACTTGGTTCATAGCTCTGATTGAGGTAAAAGCAATCTTTTTTATTTTAATGGATAAGAAACTCAGTTCTTACATCTTTCAACCCATCAAAATCTTGTGCAGGAGTACCCTCAGATTTTTAACAAAATTCAACTCAATTCTTCATCATTGAATATACTTGGAGTTTCATTCCCTCAGGATTTATCTTGGAAAGATCACATTACAGTAATCTCTCAGTTATCCAGTGTCAGTATAACTGGTCCAGTGCATCTGGCACTTTTTGCTTGGTTCTGTTACAGCAATATCTGGCAAAATTTGGCAATATCTGGTGCAGAAACGGGAAGCAATTAGCAGTCCTATGCATTTTATGTCGGCAAGGCATATCATCTGGCTCAGACAAGGGACCCATTCAGCATTAGGGAAACCCCACAACACGCCAGCTAATCACAGTGCGTTGCGGGAGCGGCCCACCCAGTGTGCCGAGCACTCTCATTCTCTCCTGTGGATGTCATGTAGTGAGGACATATCTGTGTGTTCTGCTTCTATGGCCCACGTGGTGGCAAAACCCTAGTCTTGTGACCATGCCTTGCTCATTTCTGTAGTACTCTGACTAACCTTATGGACTTTCAGTGCTCCATGCCGTATTGCTCTGACTGCTGTATAGTGAGGACATATATGTGTGTTGCGATTTTGTGACTCACATGGTGCCTGCCCCCCAGCCCTGTGACTTTGCCAGTGGCCCCATGTGCCTCGCTTGTTTCTGTAGTGCTGTGACTAGCCTAGTTGCCTCTCAGTGCTCCTTGCCCTAGTGCTGTGACTACTGTATCCTATTATTATTATTAGTAGTAGTAGTTCCCTAGGCAGTCTGGCTGAACAGCCTCAAGTCCCTAAGGAAGGCCATGGCCAAGACTGGGCTTTCCCACAGAGCTCTCAAGGAGTGTATGTTGTGTTGTTGCCATAGGTGATTGTGTGCAATGCCGTCTTCCATAATGTGCTTAATAGCGTGGGGTGTTGTGTTACATCTTGGACAGGCGTCAGCAACGGAATCTTCCAGCCTCTTCTGATATCTTAACCCGTCCAGTCCCGACCGGTTTTTTACCCAGAATACCCCCAGGTCCCGACCAATTTTCAACCTTTTGTTACTTGGCTGAAACCTTCGCTTTTGGTGAGAAACATCGAAAATTCATAGAGAAATCACGGTCCTGTGGCTAAAAATGTTGATACAGGTGTCACTCAACCTTACGTTTTCCTTCTTTTTCAGGATACCTGGCTAAAGAAAATGAACTATGGAAGGGGTAACTAATTCAAGGCACTTTAAATTACGTATTTATTTTATTTATTTGGTACGAATTTATGTGTAGTACAAGTCTCTATTGGTTTTCATACAATAATATAGGCGTTTATAAGCATTGTTCACTCACCCAAAACCCTAGTATATGGTACCTTCCTTTACAATATTACCACCTCATCACTTCTGTTTGTTTTTACCTCTAGCTTCTTTGTTTCTTTGTCCTCCACCTCAGAAATCACTTTCACCGTGAATTTCGTCATTGGAGAGACCGTGGGGCAGCATACCTTTACTGGCCAGTTTACTGCTCACAGGTGAATTGCCCAGTGTGGGGGGGAAGGGGGGAGGGGTTAGGTGGGGCCAGGCAGTATCCCTGCTTGACAGCAGGTAGAGGAAGATCTCCCACATATGCCTACCAAAAATCACCCGTGAATGTTGAAAAATGTGCACACAATGAATTGAGTGACGTATGATGCACGTCGGTGGGTCTGTCCTCGGAAAAAAGTAGCGACGTGCATCATACGTCGGTGGCACTGGGCGGGTTAAGAGGGCTGGATGATGCCCACATCTCTGCCTGGCCAGGTGAACCCTGCCCTCACGAGGGAGATAGGATTCAGAAGGATGGATATCAGGAGGCCGTGAATGCAGCTGTGTGTTGTCTTTAACCCATTGAGAGTGATAGGCCTCATTTGGGACTTATCAGAGTCGAAAGCGATAGGCCTCAAATGAGCGCGATTTTCAAAGGCGTACCAAAACCATGCCACGAGGAGTAGGTGGCTGAAATTTGTATGGGGAATAGGGGTAGGTAGCAACTCTCGATACCACTCATGCAATGCCCCATATATGCTCAGAATACGCGCGTGCGCACAGACACCATGGTGCGAAAGTAAATTCTCCTCCCGTGATGCCGCCAAGTTGCCAACTCCGCACCAGGGTGCCAGGCGCTAAGGGAGCTGCACACACACAGAGAGAGAGAGAGAGAATAAAGGGGATCTGCACACACACACACAGCAGCCATAGTGTGAAGACGTGTCTCAAACCGCCTCAAAAACCCTAAGTAGTTTTCAGGAATTGTCCTGTCTCCAGTCTTGTTAATAATTTTAAGTATTGCAAGTTATTATAGTCTATCAAAAATGTAAAGAACTATTGTCATTAAGTATACATGAATGTTTTTATAGGAATTTTGGGAACAGCTGTTCAGTTTAGTACTGCAACCGACCTTCAAGATGGCCGACCTTGTAAACACGGGGGAACCGGAATTCCCAGGATTTGACAGTGAAACAAATGTAATGGACCTGGTTAAAACATTGATTATGAGAATTAGTGGTCTAGAAAAGAAAGTGGAAGATCTAGTATCAAGAGACATGCCTGAAAAAAACGAAAATACTATACAGAGTTTGATACAGGCCAATGAGACAGCGAACCAGTAGATCGAGAATTTAAAACGAGAAAATATTGAATTACGGAGAAAACTAGAAGAAAGCAGTAACCAAACAGAGAAGGTAAGTAGTGTGTTAGAAGAGCAAAAGGCAAAGTGGGCACATGTGGAAGAAGAACAGAAAGAAGTAGTCAGTTTAAGGGAAATTATTCAGGAAGAAAGGGAAATGAACAAGAAAAAAATGGAAGAAAATGTAGTGAAAATATTGAAGAAAAGAGAGAAAATATTGAGAGAAACAGTAGAAAGGAACAGATGTGTGGTAAAATTTGGAAATAGGGAGGAAGAAGAAAAAGTTAGGTCTGTGAGACTCGAGAGAGACTCAAATCAGGTGAGGCAAATATTGGACAAGATCGATCCCGAAGGAAACAAGTAGGAAAAAGAAATTGAGGAAGTAAGGAGGATAGGGCCATATAAGAAAGGGGAAGGAAGACCAATGAGAGTTAAGATGTCTTCAGAAAGTGTTGTAAATGACATACTTAAGGTGACCTGGAAACTAAGTAAAGAGGCAGGAATGGAAAATATTATAGTAAGAAAAGACTTGAATGAAGAAGAAAGAGAAGTCTTAAAATCTTTGAAGGACCAAGTAAAGGAAAAAAATGACAGGAGGACAGAGGAAGAGCATAAAACTTTTTTTTGGAGAGTGATGGATATGAAGGCAAGGAAGTGGTATATGAAGAACTAGACGTGAAGGAAACAAAGGGGATGGATATGAATATGAAAAAGAGAAGAACGAGTAAAGATAACAACAGTGCAGCAAATCTGAGCATCATGTATAGTAACGTAGATGGATTAATATCTAAGAAAGGGGAAATTGGAGACTACTTAAATGAAAATAAACCTGAAATTGTTTGCCTAGTAGAGACTAAATTGCCCCGAGATGTCGATATAAAATTATTTGGCTGGAATAATTATAAGATTTGGAGGAAGGACAGAGAAGGCAAATTTTGGGGAGGAATAGTGATATTAACCCATAATGACCTTTGAGTAAAGAATATAGAAATTGAAAATACTAAGTCTGAACTTTTGGGAGTTGAAATAGAGGACAATTATGGAGAAAAAACAGATGTAATAGTTTTTTTATATGCCCCCCAAAACTAGGGCATGGACAAAGGAAGATTACGAACAGTTAATAAGTGAATCCATTATTAGGCTAGAAATGTTAATTGAACGAAGAAATAGAATAATATTAATGGGAGATTTTAACTGTAGAGAAGTTGATTGGGAAAGTATGGATGCTGGGAACAATAAAGAATCATGGGGAAATAAATTAATGGAATTGATGATGGAAAACATGTTAACCCAGTTGATCAAAGAAAACACAAGAATTAGGGGTGTTGATGAACCATCCAGGCTTGACCTACTATTCACAAAGGACCCAAATGATGTGAGGAACATAACCTACCATTGCCCCTTTGGTAAAAGTGATCATCTGGTAATTGAGATGGACATGGTAGGAGTGAGGGAAGGAGAAAGAGATGAAAAACACAGAGAAAATAGATACAGTTATGGGAAGGCAGACTTTGCTTCCCTGAGAAACTTTTTCCAAAATGTAGAATGGAGTAAAATGAATATGATCACAAATGTTGATGAGAAATATGAGTTTTTGATAGAAGTATATAAAACAGGAATTACTAAGTATGTCCCCAAATTTTCTGCAGCCATGGAAAGGAAGAAAGAATGGTTTAACAACAGATGTAGGATGGCACAAGAGGCAAGAAAAAAAGCACTCCTGGGAGGAGTACAAGCAGGTTAGAAATGAATATGTAAGGATACGGAGAGAAGAGGAAAGGAAATACGAAAAAGATATTGTATCTAACTGTAAAAAAGAGCCGAAACTATTTTATAGGTTTGTAAATGGCAAAATGAAAGTTAAGGACAGTATAATACGACTGAGGGATGGAGATGAAACATACGAAAGAGAGGAAGACTTGTGTGAAATAATGAACAACAAGCTACAGTCAGTTTATGTATTGGAAGATGAATTTAGGGAGCGTGAAATGGAACCCAGGCTGACGAGAATGACCGAAGTCACAGTTGACATGGATGAGGTGCTACAGCTGATGAAGGATTTGTTTGTGAGAAAAGCAATGGGACCAGATGGTGTGGCTGGATGGATCCTGAAGGAATGTGCCGACCAGTTAGTGTGGCCAGTTTATGTCATTATCAAAACCTCGCTTGAAAATGGACAGTTACCTAAAGATTGGAAAAGAGCAAGTATTGTGCCAATCTTTAAGGGAGGAGATAGGGAGGATCCACTTAATTATAGACCTGTGTCACTTACTAGTATTGTTTGTAAAATCTGTGAGAAAGTTATTAGAAAAAGATGGATAAAGTATTTAGAAGAAAATGAAGTGATAACACCAAGACAGTTTGGTTTTAGGGAAGGAAGATCATGTATTACTAACCTACTAAGTTTCTACAGTAGGGTAACAGATGTCATACAGGAGAGAGAGGGATGGGCAGACTGTGTCTATCTGGATCTTAAGAAAGCATTTGACAGGGTACCCTATATGAGACTATTGTGGAAGCTGAGGACATTTGGAGGGGTGCATGGGAAACTATTAAAGTGGATGGGACATTATTTGATAGGAAGGCAGATGAGAACAGTAATAAGAGACAAGGTATCACAATGGAGAAATGTGACTAGTGGAGTACCCCAGGGCTCTGTCTTGGCCCCAGTAATGTTTCTGATATATGTAAATGATTTGCCAGAGGGTTTGAATAGTTACATGAGTATGTTTGCAGATGATGCTAAAATTTGAAACATATTGAATGTATTGATAGTTGTAAAGAACTGCAAGAGGACTTGGACAAAATACACAGCTGGAGCCAGACTTGGAAAATGGACTTTAATGCCAAGAAGTGTCATGTATTAGAAATGGGTATAAGTGAAAGAAGACCACACTGGACATATAAAATGGGCAATGAGATGATTAGTAAAAGAATGGATGAGAAAGATTTGGGA
>JAGKTI010001733.1:57476-69254 GCA_018397915.1 Birgus latro
TTTTCCTATTACACTGAGAAGGCAAATGCCCCTATGATTACCACACACTGCTTTTTCCCCTTTTCCTTTGTACAGAGGAATAATTATACCTGACTTCCAATCCTCCGGGACTCTACCCTCCTCCCAAGCCAATCTGCACACCTTCCACATCCATTCTATTACTATCTCTCCCCCATGCTTCAGCATTTCACCACACACTCCATCAATTCTTGGGGCTTTCCCCATTTTAACTTTCTTCATTGCTTCCACCACTTCCATCCTGGTGATTTCTTCCTCTCTTCTCACAACCCTCCTTCTCCCAGCCATTCCCCAGCCACTTATACTTGCATTACTTTCATTCTCTATGTTCAACAGTTCATTAAAGTGTTCTCTCCATCTGTTTACTTTTTCTCCCTTCTCCACTAGTAATCTACCATTTTTATCTTTCACACCCCCACTGACTTTGTTGGCACCCTGTCTAGCTCTCTTTACCTCCTTCCAGAACATTTTCTTACATTCCCTCCACTTTGCACTCAAATTCCTTCCAAACTCCTCATCCACTCTCTTCTTACTCTCTCTTACTAATCTTAAATTGTATGATAAATGTATGCTTTTTCGGCAGTGCATAAGGTAATTTATCGTTGTTTGATAGAGAGGGAGAGAGAGAATAAATACAGGAGTGACAGCGTCCTTTCCCTTCGAATGAGGAGATTAGGGATAACAGCAGTCCCTCTCCTTCTTTCTCGTGTTCTCCATTCCTTCCCTCCTCTCTTGGAGAGAGAAAAACAGAGACAGAGACAGAAACATAGCGAGAGAGTTATGAGGAAGTTGTATAATAAATGTATGCTTTTTCAGCAGTGCATAAGGTAATTTAGCGTAGTTAGAAAGAGAGAGGGAGGGAGAGAGAGTGTTGGTGATACAGTAACATGCCGGACAATGTTGATCACCTCACTCACCGCGGGTGGTGGGTTGCTCGCGCCACCAGCTGTTCGTCTTCCGGCCATTTTTTCTCACCACCACGTGACTTTATGTGGTCATATATATATATATATGCGCACGAACATTTCCAAGACGATGATATGTGTTTCATGTAATTCTGTGAGACTCAAAATTTCAGCAAAGTTGTCACTTGGCAGCACGTAACTGCAGAAGCATCGTCGCTCTTCACGGGTTAAGTGACTGAATGGAGCGGGGAGTGATTTGTGTATGGATATGCTTCTGGATGCTGGTTTGCGGCAGGCGAGGGGGGGAGAGATGAGAGTATTTGTGTATAATATTGTGTGCTGAGAGTTATTTTGATGTTCCTTGGTGTGTGTGTGGATGTGCTGCCATGTAGTGTAGTAGATGTTGTGAGTTTGTGGAGGTTGCAGTGAGAATTTGGGTGCCTCTCATGTCTAGATGATCCTTGACTTTGAGGACTTTGGTTTCTTGGTGTAGGTGGTCTATGGGTGTAGTAGCTGTGCAGCCTGTCATTATTTTTAGGGCCTTGTTCTGTATGGTCTGAAGAGTGTTATAGTGTGTTTTAGTGAGGTTAGGAGCCCAATCAGGGCTTGCATAATTCATCACTGAACATATATATAGTTTGTATACTGTGGTGGTGGTTTCTTTGTTGTGTCCAAATGTTGTATGGGCAAGTGACCTTAAGGCATTGGGTCTTGGTGTTAATTTATTTTTGATGTTTGTAATGTGTTGTTTAAATGACGCTGATGTATGTTGTTACACCAAGGATTTTGTGTGTGTGTGTGTGTGTGGTAGGGGAGTGTTGTTTATGGTGAAGTGTGCAATGTGAATGTGTTCTGCTCTCCACTTTGTTAGAAGGGTCACTGTAGATTTGGCTGGGGCTATTTTGAGCCTGTTTGTGGTGAACCATTCGTGTAGTGTGTTGAGGTAAGGTTGGAGGATGTGTGCGGCTGTCTTTGCTTTTTGATGTGTACATGTAAGTGTTATGTTGTCTGCATAGGAAGTTATGTGTATCTGTGGTGTGTAGGGTGTGGGTATGTCATGGATGTATAGGTTAAAGAGTGTAGGAGACAAAACAGACCCTTGGGGGACACCATTTGTGAAGTTCCTGATGTTTGAAGACTGACCGGCAAATGTAACATGTGCACATCTGCCTGCTAAGTAGTTTGCCAGCCATCTTTTTGTGTTATTGTGCATGTTTGTGTTGAATATTTTGTTTGTGAGGTTGTGGCAGGGGATGGAATCAAAAGCTTTACTAATGTCTAGTGTGACGAAGAGTGTTCTATGTGGTGGCCTAGCTGAATTCTTGCCATCAAAAACTCTCTATGTAAGGTCTGTAAAAAGAGTGTTTGTGAACCGTAGTGGCCTAAAACCATGTTGTGGTGGGGCTAGGGGAGTGTGAGGTGTAACTAGTTGTAGTACCAGTCGTTCAGTGATTTTAGAGGGGGTGCAGAGGAGTGTGATGGGGCAGTGTGAGGAAGGTAACGTTGGGTCTTTGTTGGGTTTGGGGATAGTGATGATAATTCCATGCTTCCAGATGTTGGGTATTATGTTTTGTGAGTAGCTGTAGTTTGATATGTTGGTGAGTGCTTATATGCCTTGTGATACAAGGTGTTTAACTCGTCCAGTCCCGACCGTTTTTTTACCCCGCCTACCCCCAGGTCCCAACCAATTTTCGACTTTTTTTTTTTGGCTGAAACCTTCGCTTTTGTTGAGAAACATCGAAAATTCATAAAGAAATCATGATCCTGAAGTTAGGAACGTTGATACAGGTGTAATTCAACCTTACGTTTTCCTTCTTTTTCAGGGTAACTGGCTAAAGAAAATGAACTATTGAAGGGTTAACTAATTGAAGCCTCTTTAAATTATGTATTTATTTCATTTATTTGGTACGAATTTATGTGTAGCACAAGTCTATATTGGTTTTCACACAATAATATATGCATTTATAAGCATTGTTCACTAACCCAAAACCCCAGTATATGGCACCTTCCTTTACGACATTACCACCTCATCATTTTTGTTTGTTTCTACCTCTAGCTTCTTTGCTTGTTTGTCCTCCACCTTAGGAATCACTTCCACTGTGAATTTCGTCATTGGAATGACCGTGGGGCAACATACCTTTTCTGGCCAGGTTACAGTTAACAGGTGAATTTCCCATTGAGGGGGGGAGGGGGGGTTAGGTGGGGCCAGGCAGTATCCCCACTTGACAGCAGGTAGAGGAAGGTCTCCCACAAATGCCTACCAAAAATCACCCGCGAATGTTGAAAAATGTGGACCCTATGGGCCTTGCAATTGAGTGATGTACGATGCACGCCGTTGGGTCTGTCCTCAGAAAAAAGTAGCGACGTGCATCGTACGTTGGTGGGACTCGTCGTGTTAAGGTGTATGTTGCTTATGTTGTCTGGTCCACAGGCGGATGAGTGCTTAAGGTTGCTAATGATGTGCTTCGTCTGGTTGTAAGTGAAAGGTGTGATGTCTAGGTCTGTGGAGAACTGTCTCTTACGTCGGATGATATGTCAGTCGTCGCAATGGGAGTTTAGATGGCTGACATGTGAAAAGTGATTGATGAGAGTGTTTACTTGTTGTTTGTTTGAAGGTATGGTGTCTGTTGTTGTTATGGCAGAATGTGATTATGTAGTGTTGCTGTTGGAGAGTGTGATACTGTTCAGTGTTTCGTAGAGTTTTCTGGTATTTGTTCTTTGATCAAGTGTTTGGAGATAATTATTCCAATTTAATGTTTGCTCTTCTGATATTTAATTGTTCATTTGAGTGTTGAGTTCTTGTTTTTCTTTTACGGTGTCATGTGTATGGGGTGTTGAGGAGTGTCATAGTGTGTCCCGTTGACTGATGAGGCCTTGAATTTCTGGTTTGAAGTTGGGGTTGTGTCCTTTTCTGTTGCCTCTTGGGATGTGTCTTTTGTCTGCATTTTGTATAATTGTATTGAAAGTGTGCACAGCAGTGTTGATGTTTGTGATGGATGTACTGTTTAATGTTTCAAAGTGTTGTTCTGTTTCAGCTGTGAAGACCTCCCAGTTGGCTTTCTTATAATTAGTGTATGTGTCCATCTTCATTCAATCCTCTTCTGTCTTTCTTTCCTTCATTCTTTCCTTGTTCTTCTGCCTACGGGTGACTTTACACACCCTCTTCTGTCTCTTTTGCCTTCATTCTTTCCTCGTCCTTCTGCCTGTGGGTGACTCTACACTGAGTGACAAGTCAAATGGTTTCCTGTTCACCAGGAAACCATTTACTATGCTGGGTTGTAACCATATAACTAAATTTTGGTGCCTGGTGGTTTAGTGGGTAATTACGGCGCTCCATTCGGATTGAGCCGGTGAAGGTTTACATCCAAGGGGTGGTTGGGGTTCATTGCTCACGTAATGCAATTCAGGGATGAGTGAAGCTGGTCACTCTCATCTTAAATGTCAGGACCAACTTGCCTAGCCCCGGGCTCTTATGCTTCTCTGTGGGGCAACATAGGATTGGATAATGAATGAATGAATGTGTTTTCTTTACCCCTGCACAGTTGTTGACCTTGTACACGGGTTTTATTCGCCCGTGTATGGTGTACAACTCTCATGTGTGGGGAGGCTCCCCACATGCAGCTCTTCTCAGTAGGGTGGAGTCAAAGGCTTTTCGTCTCATTAACTCTCCTCCTCTTACTGATTCCCTTCAACCTTTGTGCTCTCTTCTATCGCTACTTCAACGGTCACTGTTCCTCTGAACTGTCTGCTTGCATCCCTCCACCTCTACGACGGGCACGTAGTACCCTTCTATCAACAAACTCTCATCCCTTTTCTGTCCAACTCTGTAATGCAAGAGTTAACCGTTACTCCCAGTTCTTCATTTAAGCCACTGGTCAACTCTGGAACTGTCTTTCTTTATCTGTATTTCCTACTTCCTATGATCTCCAGTCTTTCAAACGCAGTGTGTCCAGGCATCTCGAAATGAACGGATCTTGAATTTGGCTCTCTTTTGTATTGTTTTTGCTTTTTCTTGGAAGGAACAGTATGCAGGCCTGTGGCCTTTGGTTCCTTCTTCATTGCATTAAAAAAAAAAAAAAAAGCTGGGGTGATTCTGGTTTTGGTAGTGATGATGATCAGAAGGTGGTCAGAGCTAAGGGTTCTGACCACTCTCCAGGATGTTATGGGGGCGAGGTTTGAGGAGCAAAAGGTGATGTCTTGGGATGATGGGAGGAAGAGGACTTGGTGTGAGACATGGGTATGTTGATATGCATGATGGCTGAGTCTGTGGCTTCTGTGCCAGTACCCTGGATGCTGTAGGTCCTGTTTACCTTGTGCATGGTCCTAGTTATTTTCTCCGTGGTCCTCCACCACCTGCTAAAAGGCATTGTGTCATTTTCCCCTTTGAGAAAAAGATGGAGATGGTTGAAAAGATGGAGCAAGGATTGACCATTGCAGAGTTGAGCTGACACTATGGTTTGCCCCAGACCATGTTGCTGGATCTGCAGAAGGACAAAGACTCCATCAAGATATTCTTCCAGGGTGAACATGACACGACTGTTCAACGAGTAAGCGCAAGATGATGGCCAAGCCACACCGTGGGGAACTCAATCAGGCCTGCCTGAAGTGGTTCAGACAACAGTACAGCAGTGGCGTGATTGTGTGTTCCTTCGAGCTGAAGGCTGCAGCCACCTAGTTAGCTGAACAAGTGGGGATCGTGGATTTCAAGGCCTCTGAAGGTTGGCTGACTTGGTTCAGACTTTGACATACTTATGGTGAAGCTTTGGATGCAGACACTGAAGGAATAGATGAGTTTCGCAAAAATCATAAAAACCTGATTGATGAAGAAGGTCCGTCTACATCAGGTTTATAATGCTGATGAAACTGGTCTCGTCTTCAGGTCTGTCCCAACCAATTCCTTGGCTGAAAAAAAGTTGATACCGGATTGTAAGGTGAACAAACAGCCTGTTTCTGCTTTGTGTTGTGCTGGTGCAACAGATTCACATCGTCTGAAACCTGTTATACTGGGTCATGCAAAATAGCCATATTGTCTCCGGGGGTTGGTGGATAGTCTCCCAGTGATTTATTTCCACTCATTGAAGGCATGGTTCACCGGCAAGATCATCAAAGAGTGGTTCAACAGTCATGCTGAAAAGGAGATTATCCATAATCTAGTGGAGAGTCTTGGCCTTGTTTGCGGCCAAGTGAAGGCTCTGTTCCTGCTTGACAATGCTTTTGCTCCTCCTCCTGAGAAAGAGGTGTTGCATTAGGGTCATGTTCTGGCCACCCATTTGACCTCCATCTTGCAACCAGTGGCCCAGGGTATTATCATGGCAATGAAGCAGCTGTACTGGTAGAGGTTTGTGGAAGACGTGATGGTTGTGCTCGGGGACAATGAGGAGGCAGCCCAAGGCGAGAACAGTAGGGGAGAGAGGATCTTGGTCAACCTCAAGCGGTATTCCCTCAAGTCTGCGATCTGTAACTGGGCCCAGGCTTGGAGAGAATTCTCTGCACTTACGATTGAGCACATTTGGAACAAGCTCCTCAAGGGTGAAGAGGCCACTGCTGACTGTACATGATTTGAAGCTCAGGACTTTGTCCAGCAGATGAAAGCAGCAGGAGAACACGTAACTGAGGACAACATCCACAATTGGCCAGAAGTGGATGAGGGAGACTCCAGGAGCCAGACTATGTCTGACCGGAAAATCAAGTCTGTGACAGCAGGGGGCATTGAGGATGCCGGGGAAGAGGAAGAGGTTGATGACGACAAAGAGAGGCTCCAGCAATTCTGTAATGCGGTGGACCTCCTTCGTAACTACTGTGAACAGCCTAGTTGTGAGGCCTGCTTTACCAGTGTCTTGGCTACCTACCTGCAAGAGGGCCGTGAAAATGTTATAAAGCTACAGTTGAGATGGCTCACCAGGCAGTCCTCCATCATATTCTTTTTCCATCCAGTGACACTTGCCACTCCATCACTCCAGCCTTGAACCTCCCTGTGTTGTCCTTTGTTGCCCAAGCCTTCGACCTCACATTGGCCTCTGTCTCCCTAGTCATCCGTCTCCTCACGTTGGCCTCATTCACCGCAGACAAGCACCACTTCGGACACTGCTTCTTCATCTTGGCCAGGCACCTTTGGCACAGCACCATCGGTGTCACAACAAGGCACTTCTGCCATGGCACCCTTCAGCCCCTTCAGTGGTGGTGTTTTATCACCACAGTCAGAGGCATGCAGTAGCTTCACCTAACACCTCATCTCCATTGCTTACTTCAGCACCCTTGGCTGAGATAGAGGCTGAGGTGGTGAAGCTGGAGTAATCTTTGTGGAAGCCATTCGCCATTAGACCACACAAGGTTAAGTGCACTGTCCTGCATGGTGTATTACTCTATCCTACATCAGTGCCAACACTAGATGAATACAGTATGATTATATTATGTATTACTGCACTATATGTACTGTATCAGTACTACATTGTATTTTATGCATAATCCTAATCTTTTACTCATAGGTAATATTGTAGAAAAGTTTTTAGGAACTGGGTTGAAACAAATAATGGCACATTATCTAGCTCAGTGCTGAATGGATAGCTGATTGGGGGTACCAGTGCAGTATCCAGCATTCTGCAATATCCAGCATGGAGTTGGCTACAAGATAATTGAGAGATTACTGTACCTTTCTTTGTAAAATAAATCTGCATATAAGAGATTAGGTGTGCTAAGCCAACTCTGTGCTTTGTTTACCCTATGCACAGTTGTTGACTTTATACAGGAGTCTTAATTGCCCTTGTGTAGAGTACAACTCTTATGTATGGGGAGGCTCCCCATGTGCAGCTTTTCTCAACAAGGTGGAGCCAGGTGCTTTTCTTTTCATTAAGTCTCCTCATTTTACTGGTTTCCTTCATCCTCTGTCTGTTTGCCACACTGTTGCATCTCTGTTTCTGTCACTAGTTCAATGGTCACTGCTCCTCTTAACTGTCTGCTTGGATCCCTCCACAACTACGGCTAATGCATAGCACCCACGTAGCAGCAAACTGCCAAGCCTGTTGTGTCCAACTCTTTAGTGCAAGAGTTAACTGTTACTCCCAGTCCACCAGTATGCAACAGGTCAACTCTGGAACTGTCTTCCTCTGCCTATACGAGTACATCCAGTCTTTCAAACGCAGTGTGTCCAGGCATCTTGAAATTATGGATCTTGAATTTGGCTTTCTGTTGTCTTGTTTGTATTTTTTCTTGGAGGGAATAACCTTGTGGGGTTCTGGCCTTTGGGTCCTTCTTCTTTATTTTAAAAAAAACAAAAAATGCCACACATTGTGCTAGGTGGAGGCGCTCATCATCCGTTCACTCAGTACAGGGATGCCTTATGGTATCGAAACTGAGTGACAAGCCAATGGTTTCCTGTGCCCAGGAAACCATTTACTACACTGGGTGGTAATCATATAACCAGGGATTTTGGCTGGGTTAAGTGTCCCCCAGATTCCCCTATCTAAAATCAGTTTATCATGGCAGATATTTTGGAGAGCCTCGCTGAGCCCAATACCTGCCCAGGGCCCCAACCAAATGGGCAGATTCTCATGGCCATGTGGAGTGTGAGGTTTGAATGAGGAGTGCAAGAGGGTGGAAGTAGTGAAAGTGTTCAAGAGTGTGAGATATGTTGTGATGGCATTATGTTAAACAAAGATGAATGGGTGGGAAGTGGAGGAGTGGGAGGGTGTGAAATGTGTAAGATCGGGCATAAATGAACGAGGAACATGCAAGGAAGGAGTTGCTTTGTTGATGAATGAGGTGTTCCAGAGTGGAGTGAGAGATTACAAAGTGTGTCAGCTCAAGATATGTGTATGTCAAGTTCAAGTTTGAGAAGGTGAAAGTGGCAGTGATTGTAGCAAATGCACCATATGATGACAGGAGCAAGACAGAGAATTACAGGTTTTGGGATGAGCTGGATGAAGCAGTAGGAGAAATGCCCTGGAGGTATAAAGTGATCGTAATGGGCGATATGAATGGAAGAGTAGGCACTGGTCCTGAGGATGACATAATGGGTTGTAATGGAGTACCAGGAGAAGATGATAATGGGAAGCGACTGAATGATATTTGTCAGGGAAGGAGGTCATGCATTTGTAACATGTATTTCAGACACAAAGATGCACATAAATATACATGGAATGGAGATCATGTTAAAAGGAGCCTGATTGATAACGTGCTCGTAGAAAGGTCGATGCTGGGAATGGTAGCTGACGCGAGGGCCCTGAGAGGACGATGTGGAGGTCTGTCAGATCATATGCTTGTGGTATGCAAGATCAAGCTGAGAAGAGTGAGGTGGACCAGGAGAGAGAGAGGAGCACTCAAGGAGAAAGACTGAAAGGCAGGAAGCTGAGGTTCCGAGAAATGGCAGATGAATACAGGACCAAAGTAGGGAGGAGTTAGAATCAGTGAATTGGAATGAAATGGATCTGGACAGCCTGTGGAATGCATATAAGGATTGCTTAGGAATACTAAAGAAGTGTGTGGAGTGGCAAGAGAAATGGCTAGAGTGGTTACAGAACAGGGTTTCAGTTTAAATACGAACTGAATATGTTGAAAGCAAGAAGCTCAGAAAGAGACTAGTGAAGAGAAAAAAGAAGGGGGTAAATGATGATCTAGGAAGAAAAATGAATGCAATTCTCTGAAAATAGGAAGTTTGTCTGGAAAGAGCTGCAGAAATGTAGAAGTGACAGTGGAAAGAAATGTGAAAGTGTGAAGGATGTAAGTGGTAGATTATTAATTCATGAGGATGAAGTAAGGACCAGATGGAAAGAATATTTTGAAAACCTGATGACTGGGAATAGAGAGAGCAGAGCGGCTGTAAACATGATTGGTTTTTGGGGGTGTGCAGAGAAGGAATGTAGTGCCAGGAAACGTGACACTCAGAGGTGAGGAACGCTGTAAAGTGGCTGAAAAATGGCAAAGCAGCTGGGGTTGATTAGGTGTATGGAGAGATGATTAAGTGTAGTGGAGAGAGCAGAATGAATTGCCTGTTGGGATGAAGTAAGGACCATATGGAAAGAATATTTTGAAAGCCTGGTGAATGGGAATAGAGAGATCAGAGCGGGTGTAAACATGATTGGTTTTGGAGGTGTGCTGAGAAGGAATGCAGTGCCAGGAAACATGATACTTGGAGAATTGAAGCTGCTGCAAAATGGCAAAGCAGCTGGAGTTAATGAGGTGTATGCAGAGATGATTAAGTGTAGTGGAGAGAGTGGAATGAAGTGCTTGTTAGAGATATGTAAGAAGGCATTGTTGAGTGAAACTGTGCCAGCAGAGTGGAAAAAGGCGTGATTGTACCCCTGTACAAAAATAAAGGTGAGCAAAGGGAGTGCAAGAATTATCGTGGCTTAAGTTTATTGAGTGTTGTAGGAAAGGTATTTGGAAAAATTATTATACAGGGTGTCCCTAAAGTCTGGACACATAGGCAAAATGCATATTTTCAATAAAGAAATGTGAACAACATTTTATTTAATTGAAATATTAATAAATAACATCTTCAACGTGATTTCCACCATTTGTGATGCAAAGTTCGATGCGCTTTGCGAGATTCACATGAACCCTTTGCATTAACTCCATATTTCCGTCAATTTGAGCACATTCATTTATGATGCGTTCCCTCAGGTGTCTCGTATCTTTAATTTTCATTGAGTACACCTTCTCCTTTAGAATACCTCAGAAAAAGAAGTCAAGGGGGCTAAGGTCTGGTGAACGAGGAGACCATTCCACATGACCATGTCTTCCAATCCAGTTAGAGAAATTGTCATTCAGCCAGTTTCTTACCACTGTGGCGATCTGGGCAGGGGTGCCATCCTGTTGAAACCACTCAGGGAGTCCTTCATGTAGCCTTTCAAGTTGGGGCATTAACTGGTCTCTCAGCATGGTGAGGTAAGTCTCACCAGTTACATGATTATCAAAGAAAAATGGCCCTAACACGTGAGCTTTCCACAAACCACATCGCACCATAATCTTTTGCTCTCCTTGCTGTTTGGAGTGGTCCACCCTATGCAGATTGTTTTGCGACCAGTATCGAACATTCTGTCGGTTAACCTCACCATTCACATAAAACAAAGCTTCGTCGCTGAGCAACACACAGTCTTCGGTGAAACGGTTGTTCTCATCCAGTTTATTGGAAAACCATTCACACATCCCGAGTCGTCTATCAAGGTCATCCTCTGTTAAGTGATGCAAGATATGTAATTTTTACGGATGAAACCTTTGTTTTTTTAAGATACGACTGATGGTTGTTTTGGGAACATCCACCTCCATGGATGTCCTGCGAAGTGATTTTCTAGGGTTAGCTTAAAACTTAGCCATGACAGTTTCTTTCGTTTCGTCATATACACTTGGTCGCCCAGAACGGGATTTGTCCATGACACTGCCTGTTTCTCTAAACTTTCTAACCACCTTCCCCATGGTGGAAAAGCCAATTGGGGTCCTTCTGGGATGACGTGCATTAAAATCATCTGCTATCTTTCGATATGACCATCCTTCACGTTCACTGAGAAGTGCCAGTTCAATCCTTTCTTCTTTCGACAAACTCATATTTAATCTGTGGGGCAAAAAAAAAATATAGTTAGTTATAAACAGTGATATTTCCTATGTGTCCAGACTAGGAACACCCTGTAGAGAAAGTAAGAGAGCTATCAGAAGTCATAGTGAGCAACAAACTGGGTGGCTTTAGGAGTGGCAGAGGATGTGTGGATCAAGTATTTGCAATGAGACAGATGGTGGAGAAGGCTTGTGAGAAGAACTGTAAAGTGTTTATGACATTCATGGATCTGAGAAAAGCATACGACAAAGTAGACAGGGAAGGATTGCGGATGGTTTTGCGCGTACAGATGGTACGCTGCTAGGTGCC
>JAGKTI010001734.1:0-30479 GCA_018397915.1 Birgus latro
CCTTAAGAAGATAATAAAGGTGAAGGGGAATGCCAGTAAATACTAAATTCAATGGTGAGTGTTAATTTATTTGATGGCGTCAACATTTTCCACGCCTACTGTATACAGTATATATATACAGTATATATACAGTATATATATATACAGTATATATAAACGATTTACCCGAATCCATACTAAATGGTGAAATTTTTATATTCACATGATACAAAAGTGTTCAGGAAAATTTCTAAGAAGGAAGACTGTGTCAAACTACAGGAAGATCTTGAGAGAATGAGAAGCTAGTCAGAGAAGTGATTGTTGCAGTTTCATCCAAAGAAATGCGGTATTATGAGGACTGGAAAATCTATCTATCTATTGCCAAATGACATAATCCCATAAGGGGAGGCCATTTGACTTGAGTTATAATTTTTACGAGGAGGGGCACTAACCCTCAATCAACCCACTTGTTGACACACAGGGAGCACGTATGGTTTGGTTACATGGTTACCACCCAGTGCTGTAAATGGTTTCTTGGCTTACAGGAAACCATTTGGCTTGTCACTCAATGTGAAGCCACCTGTAGAGGAAAGAAAAGCAACAAGAAGTGACAAGAAAGATGGGAGAAATAGGAAGACAGGAGGGCAGGCACAGAAAAAGAATGAAAAGGCTAAGGAAGAAGTAGGCAGCACTACATCAAGTGAGTGGATGATGGTCGCCACCACCTACCACTAACTGGAATCAAACGCGGAAAATTTTCAGTATATAATGACTTAGTTTAAATGACATTAAAGTGGAAAAGGATCTGGGGGTCATGACTGACCATGAACTCAAGTTCACTGAGCATCTGGCAGCAAAAATCAATAAAGCTGACAGGATGGTTGGACTAATTAGAAGGACCTTCACATCACTGGATGAGTTGATATTCAAGGCTCTGTTTGTGGCACTAGTTTGACCACACCTTGAATATGCAAACCAAGTATGGTGCCCATATAAGAAGGATATCGAGGCAGTTGAAGCAGTCCAGAGAAGAGCAATAACGCTAGTACCAACTCTGAAGGGTTTATCCTCCAACTTTGGCATACAGGAGGTCAAGGGGTGCTATGACTGAAGTTTGTATGATGGTTGGTGGTGTGTACGATGGGGCTGTACGTAAGGGACGATTCACTGAAGATAGACAGACTCAGTGACACGAGGACATGATAAGAAGATTTATAAACAGCGGCCAAGATTGGATTAACAAAATATAGATTTTGTATTAGAACTGTGAATAGTTGGAACAGCCTCCTAGATTCAGTTGTGAATGCAAAATCAGTAATGGACTTTGAAAGGAAAGTAGATGATGCTTGGAAATTCCAGGAACAGAAGTTTCATTATAGGCTACTGCATTTAATTAGACACAGATGCCTCGATCACAAATGACCACTGGACTGTAAAAGCCAATAACAGTAATAGTAATCTAGAGCTGGAGTCACAGGCTCATTAGCCTCTTCCAGGAGTTTTCTGTGAGTAATCATTCATTCAAATCATGCTTCTACATACCCTCAATGTGTTAAAGTTTAATATAGGCCTACTGGTGCTCCACAGTTTCAAAATTAGTAACTTGGTTAAATACTACTGTACCTTACTTGTAGTTTTTCAATAAACATATGCAGCAATTAAAAACCAAGAGGCTCAGGAACCATAATCTTGTGCACTGATGTTACATATCAGGAAGTGGACAAATAACAGTATATTATACAACTAAATACACCTAACATTCATACTCTAAACACCTAACCAAAATTGGTTTGGTTTGGTACTAAGGTTCTACCAGTTAGTTCACTGGCACTAGTCCACTTAGCTATTATACTACTAAGTTTGATAGTTATGCTTTCAACATCCCAGCCCATAATGAAGTGGCCTGTGACTGTTAGTTAATTTGGGGGTTACATAGAATGACACACAGGCTGCTGGCAGTGTCAGTTATTACGTAGTAATCGCACAACTGTATCAACAAGTGGAACAGCTGATAGCATGATAACAGACTCAAAATATGTACAGTTATCACGGTATGTAACACCAGCTCGTGTAATTTGGGGGCACTACCGTAAACAGCTGCCTCATCCCCCTACCCCAC
Source organism: Birgus latro (assembly GCA_018397915.1). Lineage (NCBI taxonomy): Eukaryota > Metazoa > Arthropoda > Malacostraca > Decapoda > Coenobitidae > Birgus > Birgus latro. The sequence continues at coordinate 2,099 of JAGKTI010001734.1, forward strand.
ACTCAGCCTCTTCACGGCAACATGTCCGCAAACAGGTTCTCTCAGCGTCATCATACGCACACATATCACACTACTACACTGCGTACTTACCTTGGGTCACGGCCGAACCCTGGTCTCAGTTTATATCAATACGAGTGGCACTAGTGACGCCATCTTCGGACACCGACGGCTTCAAATTCTGGCCCCAGGCTTGCTGGAGGTCCACACTTCACTCCTTTTAGCCACTCACTCGCATCTACACCTCCTTCCTTGCACGCTTATCAAAACAGTCTGGTAGTATTCTGATTCAGACACAATTAAAATATATTAATAACTCCTTAGCCACATATTCCCACCAACCCAAACTTTACCAATGATGACTGTGAGGCATCATAAGTCTTCGAAAAACTCACTCAGTGCCTCACACATTTGCTTCAAATGACATACATTTAACTAGCAAAGTAATTCTGTTTTGCAAATTTTTATGAGTAATACAGCACCAAATAAAATCAGAAATAAACAACAATAATGAAATTGTTACTTACACGGAATTTTGTGCCAATAACATTTATTTACACCACCTCAAAATATATTATAAAGGGAAGCTTGTGTACAAGTTTGTGGTCGATTGTACGACCATTATTAAAATCGTTGATTATTTGAAAAATCGTTGATTATTTGAAAAATCGTTGATATCGTGAACTTTTTGCTACAAGAGACAATTCTGTTAATTCAAACTTCGACATTTTCACAGCCAGTCTGTAGCTATAACTGATATATGCATGTCAAAGCAACATGTTTAGCAATACATGATATCTTTAAAACAGACTTTACAGGATGTATTACATTTTTATTCTTCCAATTTGATTAACTAGATGGCAAAATTTCTTGTGTCAACTCGTGCTAATGAACATTACAAAACTAGTCGATGGACCATTATATAATAAACATGTGTCAGCGGGAAGTAATAGAATTCAATACGTTTGCATACTAGTAAGAGCATTTCAAAACGTGACCATTAATTCGAATAGATAGTACCCTCGTTTATTATTGGAACATCATCGTCTGCTGGAGCTTACCGTTATGTTGGCTGCTAGGTCTAGTTTATTTGCCCGCCAGTAAGTATAGCTTGTCACACAACTTTATCATCATGAAATTGTAGTATGTTACTTGTACATTGCTGAACAATAATGTATTAGGTGAAAATGACTAATGATGAGCTAGTTCGTTAGTTTTTAAAATGGTGCTGCTTCATCATGACCATGGGCTGAGTAATACTCAAATGTGTTCTGTAGGCCACTGTCAACTACCCGTTTTGGCGAGAAATTAAAATTAGCTAGAGCTTTAAAGGTATGTTCAGTAAGTGTTCGGTCGGCCTGTTCCATCTCTTTATGTTTCGTTTGTTTTATCTTCTGATTTCGCTACCGATGTAGTTTATCACACATGCTCCAACACTAAGGATATTACCGTACATATGAAATAAACCTTAACATTATTATATAGAAAACAAAAGACCAAGGCTGCATTTAGAGGCATTATTAGCAATATTTTGTTTTTTTGTTTTTTACATGTGAATCCATCTTTTTATCAGTTTCTCATCATTCATGAACTGATAGATTGTTAAGTATATAGCTTCTGTTGGAGGTTTTTGATGGGCACACGAATACAACTTACTTGAATTACTTGCTTGAATTACTTGAAGAAGTCTAGAGGCCGAGGCCTCACAGTCGTGGTGGTCCACCACTGCTGCCCAGTCCGGTGTCCCTTTGTTTGAGGTCCAGCTGGTCTGGGATAGAGTTTGAGACTTCCCTGCAGAGTTGGGTGTAATCCAGGACAGGAGGCTCGTCTGGTATCTCCATCAGGAATCTGTTCAGAGCTCTCTTGAAGACCTCTACTGTGCAGCCCTTTTTGTCTCTTAAAGTTCTCGGGGGAGACTTAAAAATTTTTTGGTCCATTTATGTTAAAACTGAGTCCTAAGAGGGTTTTAATCTTGTGTGGTGCCTGGCTGGGTAGTGCTCTTCTTGCACAGCATGGTCACCTGGATGCAAAGCTATTCCTGTTGATTCTGATGGATTTGGAACTAGTCCCTCCAGGATCTTCCAGACATAGATTGCTCTCTCTTGTTCTCTGTTGGGAGTACATTTTCAGGGATTTTGGCCTGCTCCAGTAGTCAAGTGATTTCATTCCCCTGATCTGGCATGTGAAGAGACGCTGGACAGATTCTAGGGCTTGAATGTCTGCAACCCCATGGGGTGGCCAGAGTTGGCTGCAGTAATCTAAGATGGGTTGGACTAGAGCCTTCCATAAGGTTACAAGGCATTCCTCTTCTCTTGTACAGAAAGTTCTCAGTATCCACCCAGCTACTCTGTATGCTTTCTTTACTGTTTCGTGAATGTGATGCTGAAATTTGCCATCTTCACTAAGATAAACTCCCAGGCATTTGACTTCACTGCTGTTACTTATGACTTGTCCATCTTCAGTTCAGATATCTGTTGGGCTTTTAGATTTTCTAAGGGACCACATCTTAGCAGTTCAAACTTATCATTGTTAAAGACCTTGTTGTTTTTCCTTGCCCACCTATATACAGTATCCAGATCCTCTTGTAGTTCCTTCATTGTTAAAGACCATGTTGTTTTTCCTTGCCCACCTATATACAGTATCCAGATCCTCTTGTAGTTCCTTCACATCCCCTAGTTATTTGTCATTTTTACTAATGTTTGTATCATCAGCAAATGATAAGAGTGTAGAGTGCTGAATCTCTTCATTAATGTCAATCATCAGTACGAGGAACAGATTCTCGAGTTAGTTTTTGTAGCGTGAGGTTGTGTGGACGTGAGCTTTCTTAGTAAATAGAAGAGCGAAAGTGAGTTTAAATAACTAAAGGAAAGTCTAAGTAATCAGTGTTTCAAAGAAAGTTGAATAAGATCGCCAAGAACTTCAGTGGGAATCTTAATACAATACAGTAAGACCTCACTATAACGGACTAATTGGGGCCCAAGCCAGTCCGAAAAATGCGAAATTCCGATAAAAGCGACATCCAGACTTCCATCCCATCCATTGCCAGATGCCACAATCCCGTAAGGGGTGGCCATTTGACTTTGAGTTATATGTTTTATGGGGACGGGCACTAACTCCCCACCAACCACTGTAAACTTACCATCCAGACTTACCCCTGCTAATCTGGACTTTTTCTGATATATCAGACATTAGTCCGGATTGCATCGGTGGTTTTCACCACCATTGCAGTATTGAACTGTGTTATACCTTCACTACATTAATCAAATGGTATAATAATACTGTACTGTGCACTGAAAAACATGTCTTTTACTTGTCTTATTGTGGTGAACATAGCTGAAGTGGTCAGGCAGTCCGGACTGCTTTCTGACTTTATTGGACTTTTTCCAATATACAGTAATCACCCTATTATTCGGACGCCCAATATTCGGACCCCCCAATACTCGGACATCGTGGGCTGTCCACCCCCCAAAATGCCCAAAAATTTGAAGAAAAAAAAAATCCGATTTTTTTGGACCGCGTCAGTTTGAATTTCCCGCGCGCGCCGATCGGCTGTGTTTACGCACGTGGCGCCTGTCTGTCCATCCCATTTCTTGCTCTCCTGCTGCCTCGTGAACAGCTCTGACAATGGCGGCCGAAGTGATTGCTTTTGTGGTGATACCCTACCTCCTGCAGGGCTTGATGCTGCTCTTCACCTTCTTCATCATGTGTGATGATGGCCCTGCCACCTGAGAAGAGGAAGAAAGTGGTTCTGACTCTGGAGAAGAAGAGGGAAGGGTATTGGGAAAGGTGGACACTGGGTGGCCGACATCACGGATCCTACGTGAATTCAACCTCCCTCACTCCACTTTGTTTGATATCAAGAAGTCCCGAGACAAACTACAGCAGTACACGGCTGATTTCGCTTCGAAGACCAAACAAAATGTCGAGAGGAAGGTGATGTTTAGTCCTAAGTATGCAGACATCGACTGGTCCACGCTGATTTGGTATCGACAACAACGTGCCGCAAGTGTGTTGGTACGTGGAACGGAGCTGAAAGCTGCTACTGAGTTCACAAGGCTCCAGGACTTGTCACTCGACCACACGGGAATTTACTGTTATGTACAGTGCAGTGAAGTGATGTGATCCCAGTTATGCAAAAAAAACGTTGTGGAAAGTGTTGGTGAGAAGTTCTGGTGATTGCAAATTGCGAGGGTTGTGTGGTGCAATTTCTTCGTGTCAAAGTCTGAGATGATAGAGCAAGTTATACATCAGGACGGCAGCTTCTTTTTCATAAGTACCCTAACTTCATCAAAATTCCTTGTTTTGTTCTTTCCATATCATTAATCTCATGCATAAACTGTGTGCAAGATGATTTCCATAATGATTTTCGTGTCTAACCTGTTTTCATCATGCTGTCAATGTGTTAAAAAATTACCCTAAATGTTAATCATAATTTCCTGCTTGCAATTTAATTTTTTCATGCATGGTTTTTAAGTGCACCAGCTATGAAAATGGTGAAAGGCAGTGAATTTCATGTCCGGTCCTAACCCAACATATCCTAACTTAACCTATGATTACCATAAAGATTTTCATGTCTAACCTGTTTTCATCATGCTGTAAATGTGTTAAAAAATTACCCTAAATGTTAATCATAATTTCCTGCTTGCAATTTAATTTTTCAAGCATGGTTTTTAAGTGCACCAGCTATGAAAATGGTGAAAGGCAGTGAATTTCATGTCCNTTACCATAAAGATTTTCATGCCTAACCTGTTTTCATCATGCTGTAAATGTGTTAAAAAATTACCCTAAATGTTAATCATAATTTCCTGCTTGCAATTTAATTTTTTCAAGCATGGTTTTTAAGTGCACCAGCTACGAAAATGGTGAAAGGCCTAACCTAACCTATCCTAACCTAACCTATGATTACCATAAAGATTTTCATGCTTAACCTGTTTTCATCATGCTGTAAATGTGTTAAAAAATTACCCTAAATGTTAATCATAATTTCCTGCTTGCAATTTAATTTTTTCATGCATGGTTTTTAAGTGCACCAGCTATGAAAAAGGTGAAAGACAGCGAATTTCATGTTCGGTCATAACCTAACCTAACCTAACCTATCCTAACCTAACCTAACCTATGCTTACCATAAAGATTTTCATGCCTAACCTGTTTTCATCATGCTGTAAATGTCTTAATAAATTACCCTAAATGTTAATCATAATTTCCTGCTTGCAATTTAATTTTTTCATGCATGATACTTAAGTGCACCAGCTATGAAAAAGGTGAAAGGCAGTGAATTTCATGTTCGGTCATAACCTAACCTAACCTATCCTAACCTAACCTAACCTATTCTTACCATAAAGAATTTCATGCCTAACCTGTTTTCATCATGCTGTAGATGTCTTAAAAAATTACCAAAAATGTTAATCATAATTTCCTGCTTGCAATTTAATTTTTTCATGCATGATTCTTAAGTGCACCAGCTATGAAAAAGGTGAAAGGCAGTGAATTTCATGTTCGGTCATAACCTAACCTAACCTAACCTAACCATTTTTCTGGTAGCAATTTACATCATTTACTGTATTTGATGCTTTGTATCCAATAATTTAGTGCATAAAATGTGAGAAAAGATGATTTCCATGTCAGATACTTATACTATGCTGGCAAGCTCTGAGCACCTATGCTTCACTCACCTCTAAATCATCATTTTTTGGTTAAAATTCAATTAATTCATGCTTTATGTGCATTATTTATGTGAAAAGGGACCTAAATAAGTGCTATACATGTCCAGTATGGAGGTAGGAAGGTAGTTTTCTGATTTAGGTTAGGTTAGGTTAAGGTCGTGAATGACCAGTGCTGGAGCTTCAGGGCCCAATATCCGGACAAAACCAATATTCAGACATGCCTTTGGCTCTATTACATCGGATATTGGAGGGATTACTGTATAAGAGTTTAGTCCGGTAGCTCCTCGAGTCTGATAAAAGTGAATTCCGGTCTACTGAAGTCCGTTATATCGAGGTTTTACTGTATTAGTTTACAATCATATTCCACAAAATGGCCCCTGAAATAAATGACAACAAAAAGTCACATTCTGGCACTTATGGAGTGGACAATGAAATGGATTTCACTATTTTGTGTGAGGACAAGTCATGTATCCATTATGTGTGCAGTGGATTACCTTTATATCAGCTTCTGTGCTATGCCAAAACAAACCGTAAATTCACTTGTGAGAAATGCTACATGGAAATGTATGCAGACACAAAGTGGATAAAGTGGATAAATAAAGCTGCCGAAGCAATGGTATGCCAAGGTAACAAAAAGCTCAGCACACAGGTAGGAAGCTCTAGGCCTAGACAAAATACAGACACTAACATTGACATAGGCCTAAATGACATTGTGCATGACAAGTTAGAAAACAGGGCCAGGTAGTGATGAGGAGGAATGCCAGAGGGTGAAGCAAGAGTGAACCATAATAGTGCACCATTTGAAAACAATAGAGAAGCAGAAAACACAGTAACTTTGGGAAGCCAACCAGATAATATTGATTTTAGCCTGACACTAGCATCCCTTGAAATTGGGCCAGAAACAACACCAACTCAGAGTAGAGAGGTAGGAAATGCTAAATTGAGTAGTAAGGGCCAGAATAGTTCTACTGATGTCACAGAAGCAGGAAACAACAAAATCAAGGATTTGGATACAAATAGAAAGAGTAGTAGAGAGAACCGTGAATCCAAAAATATAATCTGCTACTTCTATAAGACAAACAGCTGTTGACATCATATCAGCAGCAAAGGGTGCAGGTTTGCACACCCAAAGCCATGCCTAAAGCTGCTTAAATATGGCCTGGATAAACACAAAGGTTGCACATTAGGATGTAAATGCACCAGCTACCACCCCAAACTATGCTTTCAGTCCATGAATGAAGGAATATGTACAAGAACAAAATGCAGGCACACACACATGCATGGAATGAAGAAAGTAGAGCAGGGGCAACAAAAATTGGAGCAGAAATCCAAAGCCAAGACTGTCAACACAAGGTCTAGGCCTTCCGAAGACCAGGCCCAGAGACGTGACACCCAGGACACAACCCAACAACACCAGAAACCCTAGCGGGTTTTTTTAGAACATTGACTAAACTACCTGGAAGGGCAAATAAACCAAATACAGTAATCTCTCTACTATCCGGATGTCCACTATCCGGATACATCACTATTCGGACATCGTGGTCGATGGCCGAAACCCCAAAATTGCCAAAAAAAGAAAAAAAAAAAATCCGACCGCGTCAGTTTGAATTTCCCGTGTGCGCCGACTAGCTCCCTTCCCGCCCAGAATCCCTCCTACTAGTTCTGTCTCAACTCCTGTGAACAGTGGATGGCTGTCTGATCGTTTGCGGTATTTTCGTTCTTGTTTAAATAATCAAAAGTCACAGTGCTAAGGATTAAGTGTAGTTAAACACTGGATTACTGGACATGCTTCAAGAGCAATTATGACCACTGTAAAAACCTTAGAGATGGGGGTAAACAACAATCATGGACTGTAAGTAAACATTGTCAACTGCTAAATACTGTATTTTCCATAATCACTTCTAAATCCTCATTCTCTGGTTTCATTTTATTTACTTCATTCTTTGTGTCCCATATTTGAGTGCACAGGCTGTGAAAGAGGTAATTTTCTCAGTGATTACCGTGTCTCTTACATATGTTCACTATCTAGTCAACTGGTCAACATTTTTGCCCCACACACCTCTAAATCTTAATTTTTCTGGTTACATTTTATTTACTTCATGCTTTGTGTCCCATATTTGAGTGCATACACTGTGAAAAGGTGATTTTCTCTGTAATAATCATGTCTCTTCCTTACGTTCATTATGTTGTCAGCTGGCGAACACCCCTGCCTTACTCCCCTCAAAATCATCATTTTTGGGTTAAAATTTGATTAATTCATGCTTTGTGCCAATTATTTATGTGAATGGGGTCTTAAGTGCTATGCATGTCTGGTAGGGAGTTAGGTAGGTGGTTTTCTGATTTAGGTTAGGTTAGGGTCAAGAATGACCGGTGCTGTTGGTGAACAGTGAACACCTTTGCCATACCTAACTCTTTTTCTGGTAACAGTTTATTTATTTGATGCTTTGTATCCCATATTTTAGTGCATAAGATATGAGAAATGATAATTTTCATAGTGATAGCCATGTCCGATACTTACATTAAGCTGCCAACTCGTGAACACCCCTGCCTTACTCACCTCAAATTCATCAATTTGGGGTTAAAATTCGATTAATTCATGATTTGTGCCAATTATTTATGTGAATGGGGTCTTAAATAAGTGCTATGCATGTCCGGTAGGGAGTTAGGTAGGTGGTTTTCTGATTTAGGTCAGGTTAGGGTCAAGAATGACTGGTGCTGTTGGTGAACAGTGAACACCTTTGCCATACTTAACTCTTTTTCTGGTAACAGTTTATTTTAGTGCATAAGATGTGAGAAATGATGATTTTCATAGTGATTTCCACGTCCGATACTTATTTACACTAAGCTGCCAACTCATGAACATCTATGCCTTACTTACCTCAAAATCATCATTTCTGGGTTAAAATTCAATGAATTCAAGCTTTTTGTCCATTATTTAATGCATATGGTGTGAGAAAGGGTGATTTGCATAGTGATTTCCATGTCTGATGCTTACACTTGCTGGCAAGTTGTGAGCACTTATGCCTTACTCACCTCTAAATCATCACTTTTTGGTTAAAATTAAGTTAATTCATGCTTTGTGTGCATTATTTATGTGAAAGGAGACTTAAATAAGTGCTATGCATGTCCGGTAGGGAGGTAGGTAGGTGGTTTTCTGATTTAGGTTAGGTTAGGTTAGGGTCATGAATGACCAGTGCTGGAGCTTCAGGGCCACTATCCGGACAAAACCACCGTCCGGACATGCCTTTGGCTCTATTACGTCGAATAGTGGAGGGATTACTAATACAAATGTTGGCCCAGCAGCAAAAACAAGCACTCCAAACAGTACAAGATCCTCAGATGTAATGGGGATAAAAGCCCGCATTGCCCAGAGGCAAAGTGGGGATCCTCTCTTTGGCTCAGTGGTAACATGCGCACGATACAAGCCGAGAGCCTGAGTTCGAATGTCGGCCAGAACAGTGATTAATTTATTCAGTTTCATTTCAGTTATTACATTGGTCAGCAGCAGTGTGGGATGTGAGGTAAGGGCTGTGAGGGTCATATGTCGTGTTGACAGCCTTACATCCCGGTTGTGGCCTCCAATGCTACGCTACCATGTGGGAGAGCGAAACTGACCAAATTAATCTCTATCTATGTCTATCTATCTATCTATTGCCAGACGCCTCAATCCCAAACAGGGTGACCACAAACAAATCACCTCCATGTCACTCTGTCCCCTGCTATTTCACTACCATTCTCCCAGCTCACACCCCCCTCTCTCATATACCTCTCCACTCCATCCCTCCATCTCATCCTCGGCCTCCCCCTCCTTCTCGCCCCCTCCACCCCACTCACATACACTTTCCTCATCAGTCTTTCACTCTCCATCCTCTCCATATGCCCAAACCACCTTAACGTGTTTCTCCTAACACTTCCCATCACGTCCTCAACCACACCACAACGCTCCTTCACTTCATTATTTGTTAATCTGTCTCTCCATGTGACTCCACATGCTCCTCTCAAATAACTCATTTCCACTGCTCTCACTCTTGACTTCTGTCCTTCCAACAGGGTCCAAGCTTTACTTCCATATGCCAGAGTTGGTATCACAATACTGTCATGTAACAACTTTTTCACTTCCATGCTCACCTCCCTGTTTCTTATCACTGCTTTCAACGAACCAGCAACCTTCCTTCCCTGCTGCACTCTTTCGAGCACTTCACCCTCCAGACTTCCATCCTTTCTCATCACACTGCCCAGGTACTTAAATTCACTCACATTCTCCATATCCCTCCCATCCAATCTCACTGTACATTCACTGGCTTCACATCTCTCGAAGACCATCACTTTACTCTACCCTACATTCACCTTTAGATTTCGTTTCGTACACACTCTCCCAAACTCATCTACCAAGCCTTGCAGCTCCCCTTCGTCTTCTCTCAACAACACAGTATCATCTGCAAACAACAGTACAGGGAGTTTCCAAACACTGCCCTCTCTCACTAGGGCCGCTCCAACATCCACTGCCCAACCTTGTATCTCTTTTATAACCCCATCCATGTGCAGATTGAACAACCATGGAGACATGACACATCCTTGTTTCAATCCAACCTTCAAATGGAAAGATTCACTCAGTTTGCCATCCACACGCACTGCAGCCTTAGCGGGATAAAAGCCCACGTTGCCCAGAGGCAAAATGGGGATCCTCTCTTTGGCTCAGTGGTAACGTGCGCGCGATACAAGCGCGAGGGCCTGAGTTTGAATCTCGGCCAGAACAGTGATTAATTTATTCAATTTCATTTCAGTTATTACACAAATACCAGTACATCAAGTACAAATGAACCCTCAAGGCCAAGCACAGAACCCTGCATACAACCAGTGGCATCCTTGGTGGGCTATTCAGACGCCCATGACATTATCTGCATAGAGAAGTTCCTGTACTGTAACATCCAGGGTCTGTACCCCATGACCAATAAGAACAAAGTACCCTTCCTTTCAGAAATGGCAAAAGAAAATGGATATACTGTACATTTATGGCAGTTACAGAAACTCATTTAAGGGAAGAGGTATTGGACCCAGAGGTACAGATTGACAATTATAAGCTTTTTTGAACAGACAGGATATACAGGAGCCACAGAGGGGTGGCAATATATATAAGAAAGGATATCACCCCAAGTACAGCGGTAATCCACAGTGCCTCAGACGGAAAAATTGAAGCACTGGTAATTGAATTAAAAGATAGGAGGGATATTATAATAACCATGTACCGCCCTCCTAACTCTCGTGCCGTAGCTTTTTCTGCCCTGACGGTTGACGGTGTTTACGGAGGTATGGCCTTTGCAACGGCACCTCCTTTTTACTCTTTTCGGATCTGCAGTCCTTCTTTGTCTTTTAGTTCTTTTTTCCTTTTATTCCACATTTGGTGCAGTATTTCCTTCTCCTTTAATCTTGCCTTTTCAAATAAAAATCTCCTAATTATTTCCTCCTCTTCTTCCTGGTATGGTTGTTGTAGTTCTACTGCTGTCTTTCTTTCATTTTGTAAACTCGGGCACCATAATACAAAATGTTTCAGATCTTCCACATCCGCCTCGCACAGCTTGCTCTCTGTTTGTCTGTTCGTGTTTGTTTCTATCATTTAGTTGCAGTGTATTTGACCTTGCCTTGAAGAGAGTCACTGATGCTGGGTAATTGTCATATATATCCTCTTCCATGATTTTTCCTTTGCACTGCTTGTATATATTCAGACTCATTTTGTTTAACATTTCCTCTCTCCATTTATCAGAATCCTAATTTCTTGCCGACTCTTTTATTTGATCTCTTGTCACATTCTCTATTCCATTTCTTGTTTTTAGTTCCGACATATATTTCCGTACTGTTACTATCCACTTATAGTTCCCTTCTCCTGCATATCTCTCAAGATCATTTTCAACAGATCGTTGTTTCCGTCTTTTAGGTGTTTTAGATCATTCAACTTGTCTTTCATCATTCTTGTTTTCATCAGTGACGCTCCTATCTCCCCTCTCAAAGCACATATGAGTGTATATTTCTGTGCTCCCAGGATCTGCCGGTATACTTTGTTCTCTATCCTCTGTAGTTTTTCTATATCACTGCCTGTGTAATTTATAATACTATTTCCATACAGAACAGATGGTAAGATGACACTTTTCCAGAATGTTTTACCAATAAGCAATTTATTACAGCTCTTTAATATTACTGAGTATGTTCTCTTTGACATTTCTTGTGCCATATTTATATTTATCAGTTTCTGTCTTCCAAACATATTTCTTTTATTTTCTATGGTTATCCCCAGATATTTATTATCTTTTGCAACCTTTATTCCTTCCACTTCTTCTGGTTGTTTTTTCATATTCCATATCATTACATTATTTATTGTTAACCCATACTCTTTACTTATTTCATTTACTATCCTTATGTTTGTTTTTGCATCTTCTAGTTTTTCAGCCACCAGGAGCCCATCGTCTGCATAGAACAGCATTCTTGTATTCAGTATCTCATTACTGAATCCCTTTCCTCTGTTTTCAATGTCCTTTGTTATCATATATGTAATTAGCTTGAATAGAAATGTTGACGCTGTTCACCCCTGCTTTATACCACTCGTCACTTCTGTCTCCTCGTTCATTGTTTTAGCTAGCTCTATCCTCGTTTGATCTCCATCATACAGTTTGCTGATGGCATCTATCACATGTGGATGGATTTGATAATGTTTCATTGCCTTGATCAGACTTTCTCTTTTTATAGAATCATATGCTTTTTTGAAGTCTATTGGAGTCACTATTAAGGGGTGTTTCTTTTTAAAATTCTTCCACTATGTATTGTAATATGAATATGTTGTCCTCTATCCTTCCTCCCTTCATGAATCCAGCGTGGATCTCCTGCAATTCTTCATTTTTTTTCAGATGTAATTCCACTTCATCCCTCAAGAGTGCCATAAACATTTTATACGATATATTAGTCATTGCTAGGGGTCTGAGGTCTTTCACTGTAGGTTTGTTTCACTTTTGGTATCATTTTTGTAGTTGACACTTTCCATTCTTTCAGTTTTTCTTTACTTACTAGTTCTTTCTTTAAACACATTGTCAGTTTCTCAGTACAGATATCACTTTTTATTAATGCCTTATACATTTCCGGTTTTATTCCATCAGCCCCTGGTGCGTTCCTGTTTTTTAGGTTTTTGAGGTATTGTCTCACCTGTTTAGTATTTAATTCTGGTTTATTTATTCATATTATTTTCTTCTCCGTTACTTGCACTGCATCCGTGTGTTCTCTTAGGATCATAGGGTATCTCTGATTTTCATTTTCTCTATCCCTGTTAAAACTCATAAATTCCTCTATATATTTACATTTCTTCTCCTCATTCCACTCTTCTCGTATTCTGTTTGGGTGTTGTCCATAGATTTCTTGCCAATATTCCACCAGTGCTCTTCTGCCTTCTTCTTTTTCTAGAACTGTTCCCTCATCACTGTATATATAATACTCCCTCACTTCCTTTCTCTTTTCCTTTCAGTTTATTTATGTTCTCCCATAATTTTCTGGTTTTGTCTATGCTGCATCTTATTTCCTTAGCTATCTTTTCTTCATGTTTCATCATTTCTAGTCTTATCTTCTCCTGTGCTATCTTCTTTTGTTCTAGTACTTATGTTTTATTTGCCTCTTTTCTCTTCATCTTGTTCATTTCTCATTTGTCTATTTAATTTTTTGCATTTTCCAATTTCTTGTCTTATTTCCTTTGTTACCCATGGTGGTTCTTTCTTATCACTTTTTGTTACTCTTTTCCTTCGATATTTTCTTTTCAGTATTTTTTCCGCCGCCTCTTTAATCACTTTATTGTAATTCTCTGTTGTTTCACATCCTTTTTTTTTTTAACTTCCTTTTCTACCTCTTCCACAAACTTTTGCAGTGACTCATCATCCAGTTTGTATTATTCACTTTCTTCCCATTTTCCTTTTCCAAACTCTGGTTGGGTGTCTGTTACTTTGAATCTTGTTGTTATTAGATTGTGGTCAGACAAGTCTATGTCTTCACCCTTTTCATCAACTTTCATATCTAAAAACATTTTGTACATTTTATAATTTACCATCATCAAGTCAATCACACTTCCTAGTTCTCCTCTTTTCCATGTCACAGTTCCTTCACACTTCTCATCACTGTTTAGTAATATTAGATTGTTAACATTTATTAGTTCTGTTATTCTTTTCCCCTGTGCATTCATAACTTGTGTGTCAATAAGACTTAGGTGGCCATTACAGTTGCCCATCACTATGATTGGTTCCTCTTTTTCTTTTTCCATAATCTCTTCCACTGTTCTTTTTAACTCTATGTTCCTTACTTTATCTTCTTGATTACTTTCCACAGAGAAGTAAACTGTTACTATCCACATTTCCACTTGCCCAACTCTTCCTTTTACATATAAGATATCATTGCACTTAGTCTTTTGCTGATTTAGCTTAATCTTTTCACTTTTCCTGTAGATCATCATCAGTCCTCCTCCATTCTTTTCTTTCACAGCTCTCATTTTTTCTATTTTCTGTAGATTCTCATTTACATTTATTTTATCTATTTTTGTGTGTGTCTCTGTTATACAAACAATATCGTATTCATTGTTTATCAGTTCTTCAACCTCCACCATTTTTGTTTTTGTTAATCCCTGTATGTTTATTAACTTAAATTTCATTTCACTTTTTGCTTTTTTTTCATCTTTGTTTCCTGCTCTATTCCCTCTCTTGCTTTTAATTTTTGTATCTTTCTTAGCTTCTCTGCTCACACCCTCTGTTTCATTCTTTTTCTCCTCTTGATTTATAAAAAACTTTCTCTCACTAAGCAGCTTTTCTTAATGCTCCACCCTCTTTCTCCATTGTCTCTTTTTTCTTTTAGTTTTTCCCTGAGTTCTTTTCCTTCCTCTCTTTCTTTGATTGTCAGGTCTGGTGCTGTGTAAATCTTCTTATATTCTTCTTTCTTAGCCTTCTTCAGTTTCTTTGCACTCTTCACAACTTCCCATTTCTTGTGTTTGTCATTCTGACCAGGAGTGGTCTGCTCTTCCTCCTTCCTGCTTCTCTTTCCCCTGTCTTGCCCAGCCTCTCAACATCCACAATTCACACTTCTTTTATTTGTAGCTCATTTTCCAGTAAGTCTATACACACTGCTTTGTCCTGATCTTTCCCTGCTTCCTCATTTTCCTCTCTGCTCTCTGGTACATTGAATATTACAACATTTTTTCTCCTTTTTTCCTTTTCCTCCCATTTTTCAAACATCTCTTCCATTTTCTTTGTCATGTTCTCTTCAAACTCCTTGAATTTGACCCATTTTCCTGTCAAGTTATCAGCCTTTCCCTATGCTACACTTACTCTCTGTTTATTTTTCTCTAATTCTTCTTTCAGAGTATTCTCATCATCTACTGCCTCATTCCTTACTTCCTTCCTGTTCAGGACCTTCTCAAATTGTATTATCTGTCTCTTTGCCTCATTGTTTTCCTCTTTAGCCTCCTCTAGCTTGGACTTCATGCTGTCATTCTCTTGCATCTGCTATGCTTTTTCTTACCTTCTGTTTGCATGCTTTACAGAGCCACATCAGATCTTTATCTTCTTCCAGCACCTTTGCCATACCTTTTCCTACATTTTCACAGTGCATATGGAACCGGTAGTCACATTCATCACATTGTACCCCTTCATCTATCGTGGTGACTCTTTTCGTGAAATGTTTACATACGTCCATCCTCTTGTTTTTTCCTCTCTTCTTCCTTGCAGTGCCGGCATTTTCCTTCCTGATTCAGATTTCCCTGGAATCTGCACTCTTTGCAGCTTCTCTTCTTGGCACCTCTTTCCTTTGCATCCTCCATACTTTCCATAATTCACAAAAAACCTCCACACATACACACACGTGTGCCTTCACCAGCTGTTGTGCTGTGATCCTTGAGGAGAAAATAAAAAATTCTGGGGAAGGGAAAAACATAATGATTTTGGGAGATTTTAACTTCCCCAACATACAGTGGCCTGCTAGGAAAATCACTAGCAGCATGGCAGAAGAACAGCAACAAGCAAGAGCACTATTGGAATTCATGGATGACCAGTACCTGGAGCAAGTAATCCAAGAACCAACTAGAAAAAAATAACATCCTAGATCTGGTGATAACAAATAATTTAAACTTCATCCACAGTACAGCATCACAAAAACTGCCTTCTCAGATCACAAAATGGTGGAGATAAAAGCATACCAACAATATGTTTACAGAAACACAGAAGACAGAAGGGACTGTACAGATGTATCCCTCTGAAAGCTCAACTTTTTCAGTGATCAGATAACAGAGGAATTAGTTGGAGAAGAACAGGGAGGTTTTAGAAAGGGAAGAGGTTGTGTAGATCAGATATTCATTCTTAGATCTTTAGTGGAAAAGTTTCTAGGGAAGGGAAAGAAGTTGTATGCAGCCTTCATGGATTTGGTGAAAGCATATGACAGGGTGAATAGACAAGGATTGTGGAAAGTATTAAGAATATATGGAGTAGATGGGAAGTTGTTGAAGGCCATGAAGAGTACGTATGAGGGTGCTAAGGCTGCAGTGCGTGTGGATGGTGAACTGAGTGAATTTTTCCATTTGAAGGTTGGATTGAAACAAGGATATGTCATGTCTCCGAAGTTGTTCAATCTGTTTATGGATGGGGTTATAAAAAAGATACAAGGTAGGGCAGTGGATGTTGGAGTGGCCCTAGTGAGAGAGGGCAGTGTTTGGAAACTCCCCATACTGTTGTTTGGAGATGATGCTGTGTTGTTAAGTGAAGATGAAGGGGAGCTGCAAGGCTTGGTAGATAAATTTGGGAGAGTGTGTAAGAAATGGAATCGTTTCGCTTCGTTTTTGAAGGCTCCAACATGCTTGCATGTGTCGGCCTTGGTCACCTAATGGTGGCTCTCCATTCTGCTCGATCTCTGGCAGCCTCCCTATTCAGTCCCTTAACCCTTAAGTCACATTTAATGACCTCGTCCCATGTCTTTCTCGGTCTACCCCTCCCAACCCCTCCCCCAATATTAACACTTCTCACCCTCTGTACCCAATTATCATCCCCCATCCTCTCCACATGTCCAAACCACCTCAGCCTACCTCTCCTCATCACAACACCAATACACTCCAGTCCCATCCTACCTCTCAACTCTTCTATCGTAAACCCAGCCCCCCCAGGCCTTGCACGCAGGGACGCACTGCACATCCACCTGATCATTGTCATTTCTGTACGTTTAAAAGGTACGTTCTAAAGGTAAATGTAGGGTAGAGTAAAGTGATGATCTTTGAGAGAAGTGAAGCCAGTGAATGTACAGTGAGATTGGACGGAGAGGATATGGAGAATGTGAGTTCATTTAAGTACTTGGGTAGTGTGATGAGTAAGGATGGAAGTCTGGAGGGTGAAGTGTTTGAAAGGGTGCAGCAGGGAAGAAAGATTGCTGGTTTGTTGAAAGCAGTGATAAGAAACAAGGAAGTGAGCACGGAAGTGAAAAAGCTGTTACATGACAGTATTGTAATACAAACTCTAACATATGGAAGTGAAGCTTGGACCCTGTTGGAGGGACAGAAGTCAAGAGTGAGAGCATTGGAAATGAGTTATTTGAGAGGAGCATGTGGAGTCACATGGAGAGACAGACTGACAAACGGGGAAGTGAAGGAGTGTTGTGGTGTGGATGTGGATGTGATAGGAAGCGTTAGGAAGAACACATTAAGGTGGTTTGGCCATGTGGAGTGGATGGAGAGTGAAAGACTCATGAGGAGAGTGTATGTGAGTGAGGTGGAGGGGGGGAGAGGAAGGGGGAGACCAAGGATGAGATGGAGGGATGGAGTGGAGAGGTATATGAGAGAGGGGGGTGTGAGTTGGGAGCAGGGCAGTGAAATGGCAGGCGACAGAGCTTCATGGAGGCAATTTGTTTGTGGCCACCCCTTACGGGATTAAGGCATCTGGCAATAGATAGATAGATAGATAAACTGGGAAACTGTGCATAGAGAACTTTACAGTATGGAGTGGAGTCAACAGTTTGGTGATCATAGCATACCAGGGGTGATACTTGACTCATTCTGAAAAGTATGCAGAGAAATATGTATCAGACATATACCAGCAAGGAAGCCACACAAGAGGAATATCCCAAGAGACAGAAAAATCCTCATGAGAAAATGATGCAGAATAAGAAACAAACTAGAAAATACAATGTCTGCCAATCATCACCTGGAGCTTGAAAAACAGATAATTGAAATAGTAGACAAATTAAAGAAATCACATGAAAAGCAACGGGAATTCGAGGAAGCAAAAACAGTATGAGCCATCAAAAATAATCCCAAGTATTTTTACGCATACGCAAGGAAGAAGTTGGTCATCCAAGAGAACATTGGACCTCTGGAAAATGAGGACGGCACACTCTTTACCGATCAAGTTATTGCAGAAGCCATGAAAGACCAGTATGACAGTGTTTTCAGTATACCAGTGGAGAACTATAAGGTATGCTTTCCACAGGAAATTTTCAGTGCGGAACCAGAGGAAAATAACAAACTAATGGATATAATATTCAGTATAGATGAAGTAATAAAGGTTACCAGTGAGCTCTCAACCAGCTCTGCTCCAGTTCTAGACAACATCCCAGCCATCCTCCTGAAACAGTGCAACAGGCCACTTGCATACCCTCTCTGCACCCTTTTTAGACGTTCACTCGACATGGGGGAAATAACTGAAAAATTAACCCGTACACTCCCGCCATCAGCATGGTGCTGACAGTACAAAACATCTCAGTTAATCCCACTGACGTGTTAGTGCCGACAGCTAAATTCGAGTGGCTGCAGCTTGTCTCAAACTGCTACAATCTAGCTAATTTTTTGCTAAAGAGTAGCTTAACATATTGGCAACACCGTGCATAAGCTCTTGTAACAATGAGTTTGGTTCTGAGTGGGTGGGTAACATCAGAGTGCCACTGTCCATCATAGCATCAGATGGTCACGAAAATCATGCCATTTTTCCACGTCATTGGGTTGGAGAAGGCTGTTGAAATACTCATATGGACCCTACTGTCCCTTCCTTTTGTGATTCTTCAAAAGAGGAAGACCTGGATAACTCTTCTGGGAAGGAATATGAGCCAGTGGAGAAGGATACTGAGAGTGGGGAATCCCCCATTCTCTCTCATCCCACCCAGCTGTGTGGGAAAACATCACTCATGGCTTGGGAATCTGGGCTAAAAACACGACGGATGGCCATCCTGCTCTTATTTCTCCCATAAGTACTTTTTTTTTTGGGGGGGGGATATGTTCTTTTGGATTGTTTTATGCAATAAAAAAGTTTTCTGTTTTTGTTTTGGGATTGGGTGGGTAAAAAATTGCAACAATGCCTGGGATGATACAGGTTAAAAGAAGGAACAGTAACACCCATCTATAAAGGAGGCTCTAAAGGACTGGCAAAGAACTACAGACCAGTAGTACTAACATCCCACATAATGAAAATAATGGAAAGAATTATAAGAATGAAACTGGTGGACTTTTTAGAAAGGGAAGAAAAGCTAAATCCAGGACAACATGGTTTCAGAAGAGGGAGATCATGCCTCTCTGAACTGCTGGAACACTTTGGAAAGATATTACATGATGTAAATGATGGTTGCAGTGTGGATGTAATACTGTATATCTAGATTTCTCAAAAGCCTTCAACAAAGTTGATCATGGCATACTCCTTCATAAACTGAAAAGTGCTGGCATTGATGACAAGTTGGGGACTTGGCTCTATAACTTCCTAAAAGATAGAAGTCAAAGTATATGTGTGAGTGGCAAGAGATCCAGCATCTTCACAGTCGTTAGTGGCGTCCCTCAAGAGTCCGTGCTTGGCGCTATCCTGTTCCTTATTATGGCTGGGGATATTGACAACAACTTGGAGCATTCAAAGCCACCTCATTTGCTTATGACACTAGGATCTGTGGAAAGATTACGTCTGAGAGGGACATTGAAAAGCTCCAGAGGGACCTGAACAAAATTTGTGAGTGGGCCACAACTAACAACGTGATGTTCAACCCTGAAAAAGTTGAAGTAATGAGGTATAGTATGGACCAGCCACACACCAGGACATACAGTACATCCTTCAACTTCGTAAACTTTAACTTTGCGAATCACCAATTTTGCGAGGTAGTTCCAGGTTATTTATTTTTTTACATTTATGAACTTTGCGAGCGATCACACACTTAGCGAGGTCGAGTGGTGGGAAAGTCGTCTTCCCACACTACTTTGCCACGCGGATAGTGACGTCGTGGTTCACTGGGCATACTGTGCCTCCTAGTTCGGTGTTCTGCCGCCCCGCCACGTTTGTTTACACCACAGTAGTCGCACCCAAGCCTTGCCCCGCCACCAGTCCCGTACACCACGCCGGTCTTCACATCAGTGTAAATATGCATTTTTTTTTTCTTTTTTATGTTTCTTACCTATGATGTTTTCATAATGATATTACTGTACAATACATCAGTCCATGTTTGTTTCATTTATCATCATAAAATTAAGAGGTAGAGTCGAGAGAAAGAGTGGGAAAAAGTGCTTACCTTGGGGTGATGTCGACCAATTTACCTTTATTGCATATATTTAATTGTTTAAACTTTGCGAATTTTGATTTTGCGAGGTTTTTTGTCGACCATATTCTCGCAAAATTGGAGGAAGCACTGTACAACGCTGGACCACAGGCCATCAAGGAAAAGACATCCCTACGAGACTTGGGGATACAGTTGATTTCACCTTCACTGAACATATCGAAAAAATATCCAAAGATGCAAACAGAATGACAGGGTGGATTCTGTGAACATTCCATACCAGAGACCCTGAACATCTGTTACCAATTTGGAAATCCCTGGTCCTCTCTAAACTGTAGTACCTGTCTCATCTGTGGTCTCCACACAATATTGGTGAAATTCAGCTAGTAGAACAAATTCAGAGGGTCTTCACCAGAAAATTGAGACTCCATGAGAAGCTGGATTACTGAGATAGGCTCAGGACTCTCAAGCTATACTCCCTGCAGAGAAGAAGAGAGAGGTATACCATTATATATACCTGGAAGATTCTGGAGGAACAAGTACCAAACCCTGCAAAAGCGACGGAAGGTGGAATCAAGAGCCAATCACACCCCAGGTTCGGCCGTACCTGCTGCAGACATACCCACAATGCACAAAGCCAGGTGCTCAAAACGGTGCAGGCAACATCCTTCCTCATCAAGACTCTTCAACTGCCTCCCAAGGAGCATCAGGGACACAACCGGCTGCAGTGTGGAGGTGTTCAAGAGGAGACTTGACAACTTTCTATAGGGGGCTCCAGATGAACCCCCCATTTCACATAGTCCCAGATCCCAGGGAGCTGTATCCAACTCCATACCAAATCAGATCAGCTACAAGACGAGGGACATGAACTGTGAAGGTGGCAGACTTCCAAGTTGGCCGTGGTGAAGACACCTCAACGGGGGACCAGGTAGACCAGGTAGATGATGATTCAGGTGGAGGCGCCAGTGACATGGCAATGGATCATCAGTCCTCCGCTCATACAGGGAAGAGAACTATTGGGGACAAGGACCATCTTTTTACAGAGCTGGCAGACAAACATTGATTCACTGCTTCCTCTCCAACCACCTCCAGTAGACCAATTGGCAACCTGCATTATCAGGTCAGCCACTAATGAGTCAGTTTTCGAGGACCCAGACACCCTTACAACATCCATTAATGAGAGCCCTTTTGCCAAGAAGGCTATTGCCGAGAGGAGGAGGTGACAGTCTTGGGCCCTGAGGGGCGTCTAAGGATCAGGGTCCTAGACAGAGTAGAGCCTGAGAATGAGCCACCAATGGAATCCCTCTTCAAGCTGGGACCACAAGAGGTCAGTCATTGACTCTGACTCAGAGTTAGTGTATGAGAAGATCATTCCCATTACAATGCAGGTGTCTTAACCCAGCCTCCACTCAAAATTGCAGTGCATGTGTCTGAAGCCAGCCTCCACTCAAAATTAGAAGTAATCAGTGGTCATCCGGCAGAAATTCTAGATGTACAGTATATCATATACCAGCTCATGTTCCCAGTGAAACAGGCCATCAACCCTCCTTCAGTGTCCAAGTGAAATTTGCAGGCCCACTACCATCAAAGGTAGCCAATGGTCATGTGGTGTACACAGTGAGCCCCTACCATTTCCCTATCCTGTGTTGCTACAACTGCCATCAGTACGGCCACAGCAGCATCTCCTGCAGGAACAAAGTCCGCTGCTCAGTGTGTAGTGGATGGCACTCTTTCCGCATCTGGGATGGTCAAAAATTTACTAATGCACCACATTGTTACCTGTGTGGGGGTCACCACAGGGTCTTATTGAAGATGTGTGGGGTTTACAAAGACATCAGTGTCATTCATGACAAAGTAAAAGCAAGGTAACCGTACAAGAGGTCAACAAGGAACTCTGTCCCCTGTGCAATGCACCCAGAGTCCATACTGCTGACCCTGCCTCACACATCAGCTCCAACAAGACTACACCAACTGCGCCCCATCCAGAAACAGCAACATATGCCAAGGTCACCCAGAACCGCTTTGCAGCCATGAGTGAGGGAAATGACTTTGACTCCCCCAATGTTGTGACACTACATGCATCAATCAATCTTACTTCTGACGTACTGGTCCATCATCCCCCCCCCACTGACGGAACCCATGCAAATGAACCCACAATTCCCAGGCAGGCTTGGACAATGATCCACTAGACGTGACCATTTGTGACATCGCCCCCTTTACAAGTGTGACTCCTTCAGCTCAACAGCACCGACTGACATGTCCCCATCTTCCCCAGACAGCACCCTCTGACCCTAGGATACGTCACTGATTCCCACCTTCTTAAGTCCGAGAACCTACTTCTGTCGCATCAGGCGAGGATACTTTCACAGATCCATTGGTGACATTGCAGTTTTAGGCAGTCAGCCTCTGTCTTTCTGGTAAACGCCTGACAGACATCTTTGCCCAACTTTGGCCAAAGCTGAAAAATTACTCGTGTTCACTGTGTATAGTGTCCTCCCCTTAACCGCCATTCTCTGGAATGCTCATTCCCTTGTTCATAAGACCAAAGACTTTAAGGCAACATTCCTGCCCCTACAGCCCCATATCATTGGAGTATGTGAGACCTGGTTTTACCCCAGACTTCAATTTAGACAGGACCATCTTCAGGGTAACGGTGGTGGTATAGTAGTGTGTATATGTGCAGATGTGCTTTGCTCCAACTTGTCCTTTACAGACTTCAATTCAGACAGGACCATCCTCAGGGTAAGGGTGGTGGTATAGTAGTGTGTATATTTGCAGATGTGCCTTGCTCCAATTTGTCCTTTACCCTTTATGCTGGTGGAGCCATGGAAGTATTAGCCATCAGGGTAGCCTTGTGAAAGGCATGGTGCACTGTACGTCTCTGTTATAACCCCGGCACAAGTGTTTTACAGGAAGAACTATGGCATTACGGTAGCTACTTTACACATCGCCCCTCCCCAGTTTTAGTCATGGGGGATTTCAATGCTCAACACCACCTACGGGATCCTCAAGCCACCTTCTGCTACCTTAACAACACAGGTAAAGCCCTTTTTTGCACCCTCCTACGTTCCCACTTATTGTGTCTCCTTACTCCACCATGTCTTCCTACCTGCACCGATCCTCAATCTGGTGTTTCCTTAACTCTAGATTTAGTTCTTGGAAATCAGGCCTTCACTGATTGTGAGGTGACCTTTGGTTCCTACATGGGTAGTGATCACCTACCAGTCATTATCATCTTTCCATCCCATCAACCATGTCATCTTGCCCCAAGCCACACTCATGTTGGTACCTCCGCTCTGGAAGTTGGGGGGGGACTTCGAGAAGGCGTTCCCATGACTTACCCATCCTGCTCCTTCTATCCACCATGAAGCTGAGAACTTCTCTGCTGGTCTGTTGTCTGCCGGCAGGACGGCGTTCTGACTCATCCTCCTGATGCATCACAAGAGCTTGTGTGCCGTGGTGGACAGATGAGTGTGAGATGGCAGTTAAAACTCATCGCAGGGCTTGGCATGGCTGAAAAAAATACCTCACTGATGCTCGTAAAATCAGTCATCGACAACTGGACACAGAATGTTTCAGGATCATCGCCGTTACCAAACATCAGGCCTGGTCTACATTCTGTTCCATCATCACCTTTTCCACTTGACATCACACACCTGGAGGTTCCTTTGTAGCATGGAAGGCCGTTCACACCAGCACTCCTACCCTTTGCAAAGGAACGGCATCTTACTGCTGGGTGACTTGGACAAAGCAAACTTCTTAGCCCAACACTTCCACTCTATCCTGGGGATTACTCCCCCAGTCCTTATTGCTCCTAGATGTCCATCAGCCTCCAGGGCCTGTAACTCATGACCATTCCGTAGGATCCCTCAGCTGCCCTCTCACTATGCATGAGCTGTCGCAAGCTCTCCCCAGGCTATGCCCCAAAATTGCAGTGGGACCAGACATGGTGCTAAATGAGTTGCTGCATCATCTCCCAGCTTTCCATGTGGAATACCTCCTCACCATGTATAGCAGGAGATGGCAGGAGGTGATACACCCAATGCCGTGGAAGGATGCCACTCTCTTTCCCTTCCTTAATCATTCAAAGACCCAGCAAACCCAGCTTCATACAGACCTATATGCCTTCTCTCCAATGCGTTCAAGCTCATGGAATGGTTAGTGGCGTCTCGCCTCTCCTGATGGATGGAGTCCAGGGATCTCCTGCATGAAAACCATTGTGGTTTCCAACCAGGGCGTAGTACTATGGACGTGCTATTACAGCTGGAACACCACATCCCTGACATACCCGGTATATCATTGCAAGCAGATTATGCTCACATTTTTCCTGGACTTCAAAGGAGCTTTTGATAATGTGTCCCATCAGTGCATCCTTCACTGGCTACAAGAGGTTGGTGTCACTGGAGCTCCATTGTCCTGGATCTGAAACTACTTCACTGGCCACACATTCCAAGTTCAAATCAGTAGTGCCACCTCCACCTCCCAATCAATCCTCTCGGGTGTTCCATAGGGGGCTATGCTCAGTCCTCTCCTCTTCAACATTGCACTCCCCGGACTACCCCGATATAAGGAATGCAGAATGCTGGTGTACGCTGTTGACCTGGCCTTGGTTGTATGGGCCAGTACTATGGAGAGTGCACAGCTCTCTTTGCAGCATGCTGCCTCTACCCTTTAGGACTGGCTTTGTGCCAGAGGTGTCCTCATGAGTGTTGACTTAATATTGCAGACTGCACCATTTGTTAAGCATTTGCACAGTTATCTGGTGATGACAAGTGTTTCAGTGGCTTTTCATGCAAGAGTAGAGGCCCAAAAAGGAGGTGATGATTATGTAAGATTGACACGATGTCCAGGTCACAAGTTTCAGTAGTTCACACACGAAAAGGTCTCACTTCGCTCATTATTGCACATTGCACCATTTGTTAAGCACATGCACTGTTACTTTGCAATAATAATAGAATTTCAGTGGCTTTTCATGCAAGAGTAAAGGGCCAAAAGGAGGAGGATGGTTACATAAGGTTGGCATGATTTCCGAGTCACAAATTTCAGTATCTCACACACAAGAAAGTATCACTTCACATAATATTGCACACTGCACTATTTGTTAAACACTTGCACTATTATCTGGCAATATGTGTGGCATTTCAGTGGCCTTACATGCATAAACTAGAACAGAAGGTAACCATAATAGCAAATGTAAACACTGGACAGCCATTTTGGCTCATGTGCGTCACTGCATCCACACGAGATTCTTGGAGGTGGCCATTGAAAATATCACTGTAGCAAAATTGCAATTAATTTTTTAATGTTGTACAGAGATAGGGTGTAACTTTTTAATTATTGTTGTAGTGATTTATCACACAATAGGACATCATATATCGAGGCTGCACTGTACATAACCATAATCACTCTAACAATCCACTCCTCAATCCCAAGCTTTTTGATTGCTCACTTCACCACCTCCCTAGAGACTTCGTCAAAGGCCTTCTCCAAATCACACACACAAAAAATTCTCCTGTATATTTTTCCTGCAGCCTTTGAACAGTGAATATGGCATCGGTGGTCCCTTTTGCCTGACATATACCCAAACTGCATCTCATCAATATTCACCCATTCCCTTATCATACCTCCTAGGACTCTCCATTACCTGGAATACATAATAGATGAGCCTTCGATGCCACATGGCCCGAGCGCTAGAGGGGGTTCATCAGATTCAGTTTATTATCACTGTCAGTTCGTTAAAATGAAGAAAAGATGTGGAAGCAGTGGACCCCAAGGTTGATTACACAAAAGCCAACAACAAGTTAGACCCTCCAATGGGGGAAAACAAGGAAAGCCTAAAAATGTACCAAGAAAATAACCTCTTCCCCAGTGGATGAAAACAGTGTCATCTAAAGCATTAACCCCCTTTGGCCTGAGGACATAATTTTTTCACAATTCATGTAGTAGGAAAGAAAAGGGATCAGTATTTTGTTTTTGTTGATTTGCAGAAGGCTTTTGACAGAGTCCCTAGGGAGGTGGTGAAGTGGGCAATGAGAAAGCTTAGAATCGAGGGCTGGTTAGAGTGGTTTTGGCTATGGATGTGGGTGATCAAAGCCAGCGGAGAGTGAATGGAGATTTGAGTGATGAGTTTTCCATGAAAATTGGTGTGCATCAGGGGTCAGTCTTGAGCCCCTTATTGTTTATCATGATGCTTGAAGCTCCCTCAGTATGACTTCAGAATTGGATTCCCATGAGAGATGTTGTATGCCATTGATTGGCGTTGATTGCAGAGAATGAAAGGGAGGTGGAGGAAAGATGTAGGTAGTGGAGAGATAGTATTGAGCACAAGGGCTTGAGAGTAAATGTAGATAAAACAAAGGTGATGGTGGCAGTACTGTCAAAGAAGAGGGAGAATGGCTGTGTTTAATTTGCCACAAGGGCATGGGAAGTAATTCCATATTGTGTAGGGTTTGTGATAAGTGGGTGTTTGAGGTAGACTGCAAGAGAATGCTGATTCTGTGTGTGCAGTGTGTCGGAGAGAGCATGAGAGTGTCAGTAGTGAAAGGGTTGGTCTTTATGGTGTGCCTCTTAAGTGTGTGGAAGAGTTTTGTTACTTGGGAGACAATTTATGTGATCAGGGTGGGGCTGGAGCTAGCACTGTGTCTAGAGTGAGGAGTGGTTGGAAGAAGTTCAGGGAGCTGTTGCCCTTCCTGACATTGAAAGGGTTCTCTCTCCGTGCTAAAGGATCTTTGTTTGCAGCCTGTGTTTGGAGTGTAATGCTGTATGGTAGTGAGACCTGGGCAGTAAAGGAAGAGGATATTCATAGGCTCAAGTGTACAGAAATGACAATGATTTGATGAATGAATAGTGTGTCTTTGACAGCTAGGCCTGGGGAGGGGCTAGGTTTATGATGGAAGAGTTGAGAGGAAGGATGGGACTGGAGTGTATTGGTGTTGTGATGAGAAGGGGTAGACTGAAATGGTTTGGGCATGTGGAGAATATAGGGGATGACAATTGAGTGCAAAAAGTGTAAATGCTGGGGGTAGGGTTGCGAAAGGCAGACCGAAAAAGACCTAGGACAAGGTCATAAAGTGTGACCTCAGGGTTAAGGGACTGAGTAGGGAGACTACCAGAAATCAAGTGGCGTGGAGAGCTGCCATCAGGTGACCAAGCCAACGCATTCGAGCACGTTGGCGCCTGTATAAACAAAACAAAATGAAACATGCCATCGGCCAATAACTTCAGAGTATCAAGGGGTCATCCATCACAAGGAATATTTTCTAAAATATAATTTTCTGGTGGTAGCAAAAAGCAAATGAAAGAGTGAAATTAGAATAAGGCACCAGAACTTGATGATATACTGGTGCATGCAGGATATTGGAAGAGCTGGCTGAGGAAGTTATCACACTCCTGACTCACCTTTTTAACCACCACTGCCATCCAAAATATAACCCACAACCAAACTTCATCCTGCATGAACCTTCACCACACATTCATCCCCCAGAAATTGTCCTTCCCATAGAGACATGAGTCCACCATACCAGACTATGATGTCACCATCATTATTCCCTGCTGCTTCAGGCTCTCTGTCAGTCTTGCCAGACGATTTAATCCCTTAAGAGATGGCCATAAACCAAATTGCCTCCATGTTGCCTTGTCCTCTGCCATTTGGCTGCCTTCCCTCCAATTCACACTCCTCTTTCTCATATATGGTATATATATCTCCTCTCCTCCCTCCAACTCATCTTTGACCTCCCCTCTCACCACCAGATTCATGAAGGCAGCATACTACTTCTCTTCCTTTTCGATATATTTTTCCAGTAAATATCTTTGAATGAATGTCTGAGCTATGCAGCCTCTCCCCATCCTAAAACCCAGCTTGTTCCTCTCCAACTAATTCCACGGTTAGTATTGGTTATTACCCTCCGTTAGTTCTCCCTCCTTTCCATGTAGCCAAATCATCTCAAAGTACAGTAGAACCAAATCAACACCACAGTGCTCCTTTGCTTCCATATTTATTTGTCCGTCTCCACGTAACTCCACATGCTGCATACAAATAGAAGTAACTCATTTCTCCTGCTCTCACTTTTGATTTATGTCATCCCAATAGGGTTCAGGCTTCACTTCTTTATGTTATGAATGTAGCTTACAGTACGTGTTTTGTCATTCTGCAACTTTGTATGTATGTATGTATATATGTATATATATACAGTATATATATATATATA
>JAGKTI010001734.1:50444-78100 GCA_018397915.1 Birgus latro
AGCTCCAAATAATTGTTCTGGTTCACTTTTTCATTTGCAGGTAGAATTACCAACTCACCAACACCATAATATGTAAAGCAGCCCCAAGCCATGAGTGAGGCTGGGTATTTAACAAACTTGGAAGTGTACTTAGGATCCAGGGGGTCACTGCCTGGTTTGCGGTACACTCGTGATGAAGGGGTACCAGTGACAGTAAATGCTGACTCATCACTCCAAAGCACAGTTTTCCATTGCTCCTCACTCCAGGCAAGATATTTCTTACAAAAATTTACTCTCTTTTTCTTCTGAAGTGCAGTTAGCAGTGGTTTTTTATGAGCACAAAAACTGCTGTAGCCCTTATCGTCATGCAGCAGTTGCTGCACACTTCTGACAGACACATCTGCCAGCAACTGTGGGTTCTTTTCTTTCAAATCCTGTGCTGTTAGCCTTGGATCCTTGCTAACTTGCCTTGAGATCAGCTGACGGGTCCTGAAGGTTGTCTTACGAGGTCTCCCAGGCTTGGGAAGTGGAGTGGGAGGAATGGCCTTCCCACTGTCCTTGAACCGCTTCACCAGTCTCTGCACTGTCCTCAGTCTAACACCATCTGATTTGCAATAAATGGGAGTTTGTGGCCATCTTTGTATAAAGTAATCACTTCCACACGTTTGTCCTTGCTTGTGGTTACTTAAGGCATGATGAGAATGTGGTAGGTAACCAAATAACTGCGTTATTTGAGTCAAAACATGCCCTTGTGGTGCATCACACACACAGACAATCCTCTTCCTGTGGCTGCCCAAACAGTACTGAGCCTGCTCCTGTGGTGCCAAACCTATCAAGCAGGGTTGCCAGCTCCTGTTGTAAAAGCGTCAGCTCATTTCGCATCACAGGGGAGGGTAGTATTGACCCTACTTCACTTAACACGAAAAAGAATGATGTCGGCAAAAAAAGTCAATACTTTCCGCGCCTACTGTATATCGGGAGTTGCAATAACTCTTTACCTTTACAACAGTAAATATTTCAGTTCAAATTCAACTTCTTCAACTTCTTTGTCCGTTTGGGTGAAGCACAGATACATACTCGTTTTATTGTCATGTCTTTTTGTATAGTATAATGACAATGCAAAACAGCATTTATGAGAATTGGAATAAAAAAACTCAAGTATAGTACATTCATACTCATCACCCTTACCTTTAGATAGAAGGACCTCCAGATTCGCAGAATCAGCTTTCGCGTGCTTCGAAGATTCACAGATCGCCCCACTGTAGAGTTGAAATTTCATTTGCTGCCACAAAGTGTCACCATGCAGATGCTCGCAGGTCATTTCTTGCCAAAACAGGCCAACACCAAACTACCGCGCTCCCTCACTCTTGTGTCTCCCTCTCAGTCTGTGTCGTACCACTGTTGTGGTCATTTCGCTTCCCATACGTTGCCACAACAAACCTCCCTTGATTTCGGTATTGCCCACAATAATTGTGCTTTCACATGTTGAAAGGTAAGAAGTGCATTACTTTGCTAATTTGTGAGTCCCATGTGTGTCTGTGTTTTCCCACAAGCATGGGCCCGAAGCGTCACGGATCCATTAGTGGTGAGCCCACCCCTAAACGGGCAAAGTAATGAGCCTGGAAGAGAAGGTGAAATTGTTAGACAAGTGTAAAGTGTAGGGAGGGTATGAGCTATGCTGCTGTTGGGAAATTATTTAACGTTAACAAAAGCACAGTGTGTACATAAAGAAAAATGAGGAGAAAATCTGGGTGGCATTGGCATCCACTACTCCACCCTCAACGAAGCAAGTGTTGCAGGTGAGAGACATTGCGATGTCCAGTGTGGAGCATGCATTGTTTGTTTGGATAAATGACCAGCAGAGCAGGAAAGGAAATCCCAGACAGTAATGCGATTTGGTCAAAGGGGAAGGCATTGTACAACACAATGACCATTTCACCTCCCGACCCCTACACTTGGCCCAAGCACCAGTGCAGACCCTGGACCAGCCGCAACCACCCATCCTGAATTCACAGCCAGTAAAGGCTGGTTTGATAAATTCAAGAGGCAGTTCTTCCTTCACAATCTGAGGGTGACAGGGGAATCTACGATGGCTGACCACGTGGCAGCAGCAGCATTCCTTGAAGCACTCAAGAAAATTGAGGAGAAAGGATATAGGCCCGAGCAGATATGGAATGTCGACGAGACAGGCCTTCATTGGAAGAAAATGCCGGGTAGGACCTTCGTCTCGAAGGAGGAGAAAAGGGCTCCCAGGTTCAAGGCAGCTAAGGACTGCTGCACCTTACCGATGTATGCCAATGCTGCTGGCCACATGATCAAGCCAGGATTTGTTTATAAATGGTGAATCCCATAGCACTGAAGCAACACAACAGAAACCTCCTAACAGCGTTCTGGATGCACAGTAAGAAAATGTGGACCACCAGCAGCATCTTTTTGGACTGGTTCTACCACTGTCTCCTGATGGAGGTGTGGTCCTACCTTCAGGAGAATGTCCTTCCTGGCAAATTCCTCTTGTTCCTGGACAGCACTTCGGGCCACCCAGTCACTCAAGTGTATGTGTGAGGATATGGAGGTTGTGTTTTTGCTGCCCAACACAACCTTCCTGATACATCCTCTTGTCCAGGGTGTAATAGCTGCCTTCAAGGCCTATTACACCCGGTCAGTGCAGAAGCTCTGTGCATCTTTGGATGTGTACTCCGACTTGAGCGTCATGGACTATTGGAAGGAGTTCACCAGCACTGACTGCCTCACGGTGGTGCAGGAGAGTCTGAAGGATGTGCGCCCTGAGACAGTTAATGGCTGTTGGAGGGCTTTGTGGCCAGAGTGTGTCCAAGACTTTGTGGGATTTGTTCCTCAGGAGCAGGTGAACCAGGCTGTGAGGAAGACAGTGGAGTTGGCAAGGCTTGTAGGTGGTGAAGGATTTGAGGATATGGAGGAAGGCGAGGTGAGGGGGCTGGTGGAAGAACACGGTGTGGCCCTTTCTGTCGAAAAATTGGTGGAGCTTGTGCAGCCAGCGAATGAGGGGGAGGATGCAGAGGAGAATCCTGACAGTGCCCCACAGCAGCAAGCCCTCACCCTTGAAAAGCTGGGGGAGATGATGAGGGCAACTGCACAACTGAAACAACTCTTCTGTGACTGGGACCCATCGATGGTGAGGGTTTTGAAGTTGATGAGTGGCATAGATCAGAGCGTAATCCCCTACAAAACACTGCTTGACGACATGAAGTGGAAGCGGTCTCAGTTGCCTATCACAATGCTCATCTCAAAGAAACTGCGACCTCTTGGTGCTGCTGCTGTCTCGCACTAATCTTCCTCCACCGCACCTGAGGCAGAAGCCTGCATCTGGGCCTGAACCTCAACCCGTGTCTGACCCTGAACCTGTTCACTCTGACGGCACGTCATCCTCTCCATCTGCCTCTGAGGACGATTTCGACGATCCACCACTCGGCGATGATGCTAGCAGTGGAAATGAGGTGGCTTCTGTGCACATGTAGACTCCTTATGCCATGCAGTTACACCCCATGTCATCTCATCTAGTCATCCGTCATCGTTAACTGCATTATTAATCATGTTCATCATCATCATAACAAGTCGTCAGAGTTCGTCTGCCAAAACTTCAGGGACAGTGGTGAGTTAACTCAGAATTGAATGGGTATGGTTGTAAGAAGTTGGGGTAAATATGTAGCTGATGACTTGCCCACACGCACGTTGATGTGCGTGAGACGCACTCACTCACTCACTGGAGTCTTTGGAAGTCACCGAGTACATATTTACCTTAACTTAGTACAGTACTGTACAGCCATACCCAGTCAAAACTTTACATGTACAGTACTGTACTGTATTGTTATTAAACTTGTTTATGCAGTTGGTCTGTTACTATTTGTGATATTTTATGCTGCTTTCAGGTCCCAGATTTGGTTTATTAGGTACAGTATATGTACATTTGCTCACAAGGGGTGATTTGCTGCTGTTGAGGCATTTTGGGGGTGTGTGCCAAACATTTGCAGAAAATCCACTTTCACAGGGGTCTATGTCCCCTGATCCACGCAAATGTGGAGGGCCTACTGTATAAAGGAACTACACACGTACTTACCCTGTCAGTCAACACCATACTGGTCACAAAACACACATTCAGCAGTCTGACTAACCAGGGGTGTGGAGTCAGGAGTCGAGGAGTCAGATACTTTCGGCTGGAGGCGGAGTCGGGAAAAATATCTCTGACTCTGACTCCGTTATATGATCAGTTTTCGTGTAAAGTACTTGGGTGCACTGCTAGGCCAGTTGTGCCACTTCGTGGGAAATTCCCACAATTAGTGGGAGAAATTAGCTTTTGTGGGAGCTCTTGTGGGAGGACATTTCAAGCAAGCAATTTGTGGGATGTATTGTGGGAATATTGATTTAACGTGATTTTTTGTGTGGAAATGTTATATTTCGTGATGCTTCACATGAATTACCGGTACGACGTAGATCATTGAGATAAATTACTAGACGATGTCGTACAGGACGTATCCAACGACACGTAATACGTCCTGTCCTGTACCGGACGAGTCTGATTCCTGTAGTACGTACCCATACGTAGTAATGCGGTATGCCTACTACTGTACTGCAGAAGAAGGGGTGGGGGAGGGGGGGGCAGAGTCAGAGTTGGAGTCACAACCTTAAAATTTCCTGGAGTCGGAATCGCAACCTTAAAATTTCCTGGTGTAAGAGTCGGAGTCGCAATCTTAAAATTTCCTGGAGTCGGAGTCGGAGTTGTAATTTTTAAAATCTGACTCCACACCCCTGTTACTAACCACTCAACAATAGTCACCCCACCACCTTTCAAACATTCCACGCCATGCCCATCCATACCTGCTGCCTTCTGTGCTTTCATCACCTTTTCTGCCTCCTGCACTTCCTCCATGGTGATCAAAGAATCATTCAACTCTCCCAACACAAATATTCCTTGCACCTTTCCATCTGCCACAGTGTCAGCCTCCCATTCCTCCTCAACATTTAGCAATCTTTCAAAATGCTCTGCCCATCTCTTCCTTACTGCATCTATCTCAGCTATTACCAGCACAAAATACAGTTCGCAAAGAGTCCGCTGTGCCTACACTTCAGTGCAGCCCTCAATATCACATCACATTTACATCATAAATCTCAGTTTTGCAACATACAGTCCTTGAGCATACCTTCAACAGTATATCTGGGAGTGCCCAGCTGAGGTGGCCAGTTTTTTGCAGTCAGCTTGGTTCATGTCTGTATGAGCCTGAGGTCACACCAACAACAAAGAGCCAAGTACTGTACCTACAGTTGTATTCTGGACCACATTTTAATTTTTATATAGTCTACAAGGCATGTTTGTTTCCTCACAGGGTGTGCATAGCTGGAGTAGGATGCCGAAGAAAGCACACACTGCCAGACCTTCCCTATGACTACAGTGCCCTGGAACCAGTCATTAGTGCAGAGATCATGCAGCTTCACCACTCTAAGCACCACCAAACCTATGTCAACAACCTCAATGTGGCTGAAGAGAAGCTGGCTGAAGCACAGGCTAAGGGTATGCGATTGCATTACAGTACCGGAACTGACTGCTTCTGTCTGGTGACATTTTTTTTTCTTTATTATTGCTAATTGCAGGCAGTTTTTTTAATTTATATAAACTCCTCTCCTACCAAAAGGGTTAATGAAGGCAGTAGCTAATCTAATCGGTAGTCTGTCATAAAACTTAATAAAGTCGTATGAAGGTAATAGAAACAGGATAAGATATGTCATACATTTAAAGGGGTAAGTACTCTACCATGCATATCTCATAATGTTTTGTTTGTTTCATGATGTAACAGAGGAAGATATAGCACCTTGTGGACAACAGTGTGCTCCCATACCCATTGATTCCAGGTGTATATATATACACTATTTCCCTTAATTTTAGTTGATGCAGAAGTACTTATACAGGCCACATTACTTTTCTAAGTACTCTTCCCAGTTTGTGATATGGAAGATATGGATTATCTAGTTAGATGAATTAAAAGTACCGGTACGATGGGAGGACTCTTTGTTTAGCTAAGGGATGTACAGTACTACAGTGTTACTGCAAGCCAGGTATTACCAGATTTAATCATCACACTTGGACAGGTACTTGGAATTAGAAGTTCATGCAGTCATACGAACATCAGCATCTCGGATTTCGCTTCCCTTTTTCATCAGGTATACCTGAGGACAGAGGGGTTAGTGGAGCTGGGAACCTTATACTCTTAGCCTTTTCAGTCAGAGATGTCTCTTTTATTAAAATCCTTGAGTGGCAGCTGGCTAGGAATGGGCTTCCAAGTCATGTGAACAGATATGCTATAAAGAATTAGAAATAAATAATGCATTTTTCACCTTATACAGTACAGTGATCTCCCCATATGTATGAGCTCAGTATGCATGGATTCTCCTGGATAGTGGCTGTTGAGTATATAGTACCAGGAACACTGTAGTTTCAGAAAACATATGCTGAGTGTGCAGCCTTCTGCTTATTTCCAAAATATTTAATGCTTTAAACTTCTTTAATGTCTCTGTCTTATTTCTGCTGTACCTCAGCCTGTTCTTTTAGAAAGCATATCTATAGTGTAGTTCAGGTCATAGTGGGTTTTTAGTAGGCACATTGGGTATAGGCCATAGGTTTAGATGGCACAATAGGTTTATTACAGTGGGTAAAAGGAGCCTGTCTATGCAACATCTGAATGACTAGGATAACACTTTTCCCATGTATATGGAGAAGTTACTGTTCTTGATTTGCATGCCTGTCTTGCCTACCACCACCCTACCCCCTATTCTCCAGCAGCTATTTGTAGTAGCAGATTCCAGTCAGCCTTTTATAATTTATGAAGTTCTGCTGTCGGGTGACTGCCCTTTCCTCAACTTCTAACTTCCTTCCATCCTCTTCTGTCTTTCTTTTTTTCATTCTTTCCTCCTCTTTATGCCTATGGGTGACTTTGCACTTCCTCTTCTGTCTTATTTCCTCCATTCTTTCCTCATCCTTGTGCCTATGGGTGACTACACTGAGTGACAAGCCAAATGGTTTCCTGTACACCAGGTAACCATTTACTAAGGTGGGTGGTAACCATATAACCAGATTATGGTGCCTGGTGGTTTAGTGGGTAATTAAGGTGCTCCAATCAGATTGAGGAGCCTGTGCAGGTTTATGTCCAAGGTATGGTTGTGGTTTATTGCTCACATATTGCCACTCAGGGATGAGTGAGGCTGGTCACTCTCAAATGTCAGAACCAACTTGCCCAGCCCTGGGTTCCTGTGCTCCTCCATGGGGAACACAGGATTAGAAGATGATGATGAAGTAATTTCCCATATCAGGTACTGTACTACAGTTACCCTTTCACCATGTTGTTCATATCCAGTCCATTCAATTAGCCATACCAGTTCACACCCTCTGAATCATTGATGTGTTTCATTTTTTTTTTATGCACAACATTTATTTCTGTTCTGTCCCTTCTGCAAGGGCTGTATGGTTTGCTTTATTTCTTGAGATCCATTTCCACTATAGTTTCCCTTTTCATATAAATGAAGAGGAGCACCTATTCCTCATACCCATACAGTAATATGGCTATCAGCATTCAAGCAGTCCACTTGTATCCCATGTAGTCAGATTTACTTTCTATATTAGGATTTTAGATCACTTACTAGCATTTTTCCTTGAGCAATTCTCTATATTCACTTTACACATAATGTCATAATGTCAGTGTTTATACTTGCACCAAGACACATGAAATCATGTGTCCTGCGTACTGACGTCAGTGAATATCGTTATTTCTGTGATGAGTCATTGTATACTCCTGGACTATAATATTGCTCCACTTTTTACTTAGTTGTGAAATTAAGACAGTATACTCTGATAAGTTTGTTAGGCAAGGAGGATGACATCACTGACCTTTGCAAATCATTGTTCACTGTTTTGGTATTCCTTGCTGTGAAGTTTGTCAATATTAATGTCTGCAATTGTACCTTCAGGTGATGTGAGCACAGTGATCAGTCTCGCACCAGCCCTTAAATTCAATGGTGGCGGCCACATCAACCACACCATCTTTTGGCAGAACTTGGCACCAGGGGGAGGAGAGCCAGAGGGTATGTCTCCATCTTTAAGACTTTCAGGGTGTCAGCTTTACTTAGAGTTATTTTATTTTTGTTAGGCAAGGTCGGGCAGTGGATGTTGGAGCGGCCCTAGTGAGAGAGGGCAGTGTTTGGAAACTCCCTGTACTGTTGTTTGCAGATGATACTGTGTTGTTGAGTGAAGACGAAGGGGAGCTTCAAGGCTTGGTAGATGAGTTTGGGAGAGTGTGTAAGAAACGGAATCTAAAGGTGAATGTGGGGAAGAATAAAGTGATGGTCTTCGAGAGAAGTGAAGCCAATGATTGTACAGTGAGATTGGATGGGAAGGAAATGGAGAATGTGAGTGAATTTAAGTACTTGGGCAGTGTGATGAGTAAGGATGGTAGTCTGGAGGGTGAAGTGCTCGAAAGGGTACAGCAGGGAAGGAAGGTTGCTGGTTCGTTGAAAGCAGTGATAAGAAACAGGGAGGTGAGCATGGAAGTGAAAAAGTTGTTACATGACAGTATTGTGATACCAACTCTGACATATGGAAGTGAAGCTTGGACCTGGTTGGAAGGACAGAAGTCAAGAGTGAGAGCAGTGGAAATGAGTTATTTGAGAGGAGCATGTGGAGTCACATGGAGAGACAGACTAACAAATGAGGAAGTGAAGGAGCGTTGTGGTGTGGTTGAGGATGTGATGGGAAGCGTTAGGAGAAACACGTTAAGGTGGTTTGGGCATGTGGAGAGGATGGAGAGTGAAAGATTGACGAGGAGAGTGTATGTGAGTGAGGTGGAGGGGGCGAGAGGGAGGGGGAGGCCGAGGATGAGATGGAGTGGAGAGGTATATGAGAGAGGGGGGTGTGAGTTGGGAGCATGGTAGTGAAATGGCGGGGGACAGAGTGACATGGAGGCGATTTGTTTTTGGCCACCCCGTTCGGGATTGAGGCGTCTGGCAATAGATAGATAGATAGATAGATAGATAGATAGATAGACAGACAGACAGACAGACAGACAGACAGACATATATATATATATATATATNAGTCTGGAGGGTGAAGTGCTCGAAAGGGTACAGCAGGGAAGGAAGGTTGCTGGTTCGTTGAAAGCAGTGATAAGAAACAGGGAGGTGAGCATGGAAGTGAAAAAGTTGTTACATGACAGTATTGTGATACCAACTCTGACATATGGAAGTGAAGCTTGGACCCTGTTGGAAGGACAGAAGTCAAGAGTGAGAGCAGTGGAAATGAGTTATTTGAGAGGAGCATGTGGAGTCACATGGAGAGACAAACTAACAAATGAGGAAGTGAAGGAGCGTTATGGTGTGGTTGAGGATGTGATGGGAAGCGTTAGGAGAAACACGTTAAGGTGGTTTGGGCATGTGGAGAGGATGGAGAGTGAAAGATTGACGAGGAGAGTGTATGTGAGTGAGGTGGAGGGGGCGAGAGGGAGGGGGAGGCCGAGGATGAGATGGAGTGGAGAGGTATATGAGAGAGGGGGGTGTGAGTTGGGAGCATGGTAGTGAAATGGCAGGGGACAGAGTGACATGGAGGCGATTTGTTTTTGGCCACCCCGTTCGGGATTGAGGCGTCTGGCAATAGATAGATAGATATTTTATGTTAACCCTATGAGATTTCTGGGCCTAGCAGATTATGTCTGTGTTAAGTCAGCCACTCTCAAGCTGACCCACATCTCATGGCATGATATTTTTCTTTGATCTCTCTGTGTATATACAGTTTTCAAGCTAGAATGTTGGTTCTTGGGTCATTTTAATACTGAATAGTTGTAATTATCGTAGTGTGTCCAAAAAAGGAGAAAAAATAAAATAAAATGTCAAAATGACGAGTTGAAGTTAGGCGAAAACCAAAAATTTTATACCTTCCACAGAAAAATATTCAGCAAAAAAAAAAAACTAATAAAGATATGTAAATCTGGTTTAAACCATGCATAACTACAATAAATTACCTTTACAATGGTATATATATTATGGTAATTTTAGCATTATGTTGCGCAGTAAAGCGACAGGAAAGAGGTACGTAAGTTTCTTTTAGTCTAGGCTGCAAATTCGCTTCACAATCTTTTTCTTTGATCGGTCAGTGCAAATACACTTTTTATGATAGGATGCTGGTTGTGGTGTTATTTTGAAGCTGAATAGTTGTACTTTATTGTAGTATGTTCCAAAAAGGAAAACAAATAAAATAAAAAGTCAAAGTGACAAGTTGAAGCTGGCCAAAAGCCAAAAATTTTATACCTTGCTGTAGAAAAATATCCACAAAGAATAAAGTGATAAAGAAACAAAGCCATGAGTCAGACCAGCGTTCCAGTACTTGCCACGCATAGAGCAACCATTCCGTGACCTCATGCTCGAGTCTCTTTGTTATGATGCATAAGCACGATTTATAGTGAATATTTTACAAAAGTTTCTTAAAATGATGATTAAAAGCATCATTGGAATCTCTGAGGTTGGATTTGAAATGATGATCAAAATCATTGGAATCTCAAAGGGTTAAGATGTCATGAAACAAGAAAGAGATGTAATTGTAACTTGAAATTATATTAAAGATTCTTGGAGTTGTGATAAAGATACGTTGAAGTGGCTTCAAATTGTAATAGATAGGCTTGGGGTTTTGTTACAGAAATCTCGTTATGCTAGACTCAGATTTGTAAGAGGGAGATGAGAAGTTCTGATAAGTGGATGTGAAGTTTGGATGTTTTAATGAATAGTTGTGGTACGGAAACCTGAAGTCTTAATAGAGAAGGTTGTAGGTGTGAGAGAGAGATCTGGCTTTGCAGTTTAAAGTCTGGAGGCATTTATGTTGCAACCACTCTGGATATGAACTGGAATCAGCAAGGCAATAGAAAGAAGATATTGGGTATGACAAAGATCCTTCTGTAACACTGAAGCAGGGGTGTGGAGTCGGAGTCTGGAGTCGAGGAGTCAGATACTTTTGGCTGGAGTTGGAGTTGGTAAAAATATCTCCGACTCCAACTCCTTTATGTGATTGATTCTTGTGTAAAGTACTTGGGTTCACTGTTCGGCCAGTTGTGCCACTTCGTGGGAAATTCCACAAATGTGTGGGAGAAATTTGCTTTTGTGGGAGCTCTTGTGGGAGGACTTGGGAAATTCCCACAAATGTGTGGGAGAAATTAGCTTTTGTGGGAGCTCTTGTGGGAGGACATTTCAAGCAAACAATTTGCGGGATGTTTTTATGGGTATGTTGATTTAACATGAATTTTTTGGTGGAAATGTTATATTTCATGATGTTTTGCATGAATTAATATGTAGATCACTGAGATAAATTACCAGACGATGCCGTACAAGATATATCCGTCGACACCCGATACGTCCTGGCCTGTACTGGACAGTTTTATTCTATCTTATCTGTCTATCTATTGCCAGACGCCTCAATCCCGCATGGGTTGGCCACAAACAAATCGCCTTCATGTCACTCTGTCCCCTGCCATTTCACTACCACACTTCCAACTCACACCCCCCTCTCTCATGTACCTCTCCACTCCATCCCTCCATCTCATCCTCGACCTCCCCCTCCCTCTTGCCCCCTCCACCTCACTCACATATACTCTCCTCATCAGTCTTTCACTCTCCATCCTCTCCACATGCCCAAACCACCTCAACGTGCTTCTCCTAACGCTTCCCATCACGTCCTCAACCACACCACAACGCTCCTTCACTTCCTCATTTGTTAGTCTGTCTCTCCATATGACTCCACACGCTCCTCTCAAATAACTCATTTCCACTGCTCTCACTCTTGACTTCTGTCCTTCCAGCAGGGTCCAAGCTTCACTTCCATATGTTAGAGTTGGTATTACAATACTGTCATGTAACAACTTTTTCACTTCCATGCTCACCTCCCTGTTTCTTATCACTGCTTTTAACGAACCAGCAACCTTCCTTCCCTGCTGCACCCTTTTGAGCACTTCACCCTCCAGACTTCCATCCTTACTCATCACACTGCCCAAGTATTTAAATTCACTCACATTCTCCATATCCTTCCCATCCAATCTCACTGTACATTCACTGGCTTCACTTCTCTCGAAGACCATCACTTTACTCTTCCCTACATTCACCTTTAGATTCCGTTTCTTACACACTCTTCCAAACTCATCTACCAAGCCTTGCAGCTCCCCTTCGTCTTTGCTCAACAACACAGTATCATCTGCAAACATCAATACAGGGAGTTTCCAAACACTGCCCTCTCTCACTAGGGCCGCTCCAACATCCACTGCCCGACCTTGTATCTCTTTTATAACCCCATCCATGTACAGATTGAACAACCATGGAGACATGACACATCCTTGTTTCAATCCAACCTTCAAATGGAAAGATTCACTCAGTTTGCCATCCACATGCACTGCACCTTTAACACCCCCAAACATACTCTTCACTGCCTTCATCAACTTCCCATCCACTCCATTTATTCTTAATACCTTCTACAAACTTTGTCTATCCACCCTGTCATATGCTTTCTCCAGATCCATGAAGGTGCCAGGGATCTCCCTGTCACAGTGTGGGTGCCCAGCATACTCCAGCACCCCATCCATGTAACCGCGGAGGACACTGAGATGAGGGATTGAAAGAGTTGTGGAGGGCTGTGAGTCAGGGTCCTCATCCTTGTCGGTCCCGCTGTCCTCTTCCGTGCCCGCAAAGGCAGCAGCAGTGATCTCGTCATCAGACATGGTGTGATAACCAGGATCACCGTCGTCATCATCCAGCCAATCCCTCACGTCATTGATGTCCACCTGCTCTCCTTCTGTTTGAAGGTGACTGTGGAAATCATCCACATCAAACCTCTCAAAGTCATGCTCGGCTTTGATTCCCTGCAAGAGATGAGGCCAACCGCTTTCAAGGGTTTTGACAGAGACTTACTTCCACACGTTCTCCCAGTTGAACACTGCAGACTTCAGGTCGTAATACCGAAGATTCTGCAAGGTCTGCTCCCCACGTGTGTCCTCGACCACGTCCTAGTCCTCCAGCACCACCATCACCTCGTTCAGGAACCTCCGGCGGTACAGTGTCTTGGCAGCCACGATAACACCCCGGTCCATTGATTGAATCAGAGCAGTGGTATTAGGTGGCAGAGACATGCACCAAATCCACCCATCAAAAGCAACCAAATCCTTCTCAGATGGATGGGCGGGGGCATTGTCCAGGAGCAGGTGTGCCTTCACCTGGTCGCAAGTGATTCCAAGGACCTCCGTTTCGTAATGGATAACCTCCTTGATGAAATGTCTTTGGAACCAGTCTCGGAAGATCTTAGCAGTAAATAGGGCT
The DNA here is from genome assembly GCA_018397915.1 of Birgus latro. Taxonomy (NCBI): domain Eukaryota; kingdom Metazoa; phylum Arthropoda; class Malacostraca; order Decapoda; family Coenobitidae; genus Birgus; species Birgus latro. The sequence continues at coordinate 63,783 of JAGKTI010001734.1, forward strand.
TCACAGAATGGTACCACACAACAGGCAGGCTATCCATCAACCCATGGAGGCAACGTGGTTGTTTTGCACACCCAACAACAACGGGTTTGAGGCAGTGCATCCCGTCAGCATTGGCACAGCACAAAACAAAGACACGTTGTTTGGACAACTTCCGATCAGGCACAGTCTTCTCCCTTCCCTCAGCTAGAGTGTTGGTGGGCAAGGAGCAGTAGAACAGACCAGTTTTGTCAGCATTATATACTTGACCAAGGGCAAGGCCCTCTCCCTTGATCGAGCGCTGCACTTTCTGGCGAAACGGATCTACTTCCTCCACTGCCGTGTCCAAGGCCTTGCCATGTGCCTTACGGCCAGTAAGTCCATGGCAAAGCATTAAGTGAAAGTGCCATCCCTCGGACGCCTTGAAGTCCTGCACGTTGTGCAGGTATGCAAACCTTGGCAGCAGCCTTCACCTCGGTCGCACGTACTAGCACACCGACACCACGTTGCTGATGAAACCACATCAGTGTCGACCGGTCAATAATGGCGTACCGGGCCTGGGCCATTACCTTCCTGTTGCCCCGACGTGTGCTTTCAGCAAAGTCCTGTCCGTACTGCGTAAACTTGTCGCATGACTTCTTGATATTGGACAGTGTTGAACGGGTTAGGTCATATTCTCGAAGAATGCATCCTGTGGTCCAGCCTGTGTCAACCTTGCCCAGTATCTCACATTTCTTCTCCAGAGTCAGAAACTTCATCTTCCGTTTCTCAGGTGGTGGTGAGGCCATCGGCGCACACACGAGAAAACAGCAGAGGAGGACCACAACCTGAAGATGGCAGGGGACCACCAAAAACGCAACTGCATTTGCAGCCATCGTTGCAAGCGCTACCACTCATGAGGGAGACAAAGGCGGGAACTGAGGTGTGGACTTGTTTTCGCTGGCAAGCAGTACAGCGCAGCCATATCACGCCCAGCGGTTGTGTTCGAGCACAGAGGAAGCAAAACATGGCAAACTGACTTTTGCATGTAAGGTTCACTTCTGTTTGCCCAGGCAAGGGTTAGTACGTGATGGCAACAGCGGATGACCAGTACATCACTGCCCCAAGCAGTGTATGACTAATGCGGCCTGCCAGGCGACTCTGATCATTGGGTAGGGAAGCGGACAGGCATGCGTGTTTGGGGGTTTCACACTAATCCCGGCGGCCAGGGGACTCCCGCCATTCGGTGTAGAGGCGGATGGATGGTTTTACCATACATTTACTCATGGCTTGTGGCCTGTGTTACACACGTGGTGAGCACCGGTACCCCTCAGCCAGGAATAACATGTGCCTCATCTTTTCAAAAAGAACCATAGGATTTTCTTGAAAATATGCTCACTGTGTTTCTCAGGCAAAATTACATGGATTATCCTTACCTAACCTAACCAAACCTAAGCTATCCCATTAGGGCTGCTTTGCTAAGGTGGCTGACTGTGGTATTGAAACAAATACCCATACCCAGTGGAATTGTTCTATACAGTACATACATACATACAGTACTGTACTGTGTCCAGTACTGTACTGTCATATGCATTGGTACAGAAATTACTGTACTGAAATTGTAATCATATTGTGGGAAGGAATCTCTCTCTCTCCATCTGTGTGTGTGTGTTGGTGGTCGTGCGACTTTTGACATTGAGTAGAGAGGCAAACGGCCGCTGTCACTGAACATGTACTCGTGGCTTGTGGTCTGTGTTCGATGGTGGTGGCGGTTGGGCAAGACTTAGCCTGGTGGCCACGCAACATTCGATTTTCAGTAGAGAGACGGACTGCCGCTATCACCGAATATGTACTTGTGGCGTGTGGTGTGTGTTACAATCTCAGCAGCAGTTAGGAAAGAGTTAGCAAGGTGGCCGCACAGTACTGGATGTCTGGTGGGGATGCATCTGGACATTTTGACACCACTTGCGGGTTACAGTCGTAGTGCTCGGGTGCTGGAGGTTCATTGGGAGTGACTGGACGAGCGTGTGACCTTGTCCATTCAGTACAAGGGCAGACGGACATTTTAGCTCTGATCGTGGGTTACAGACTACAGTAAAACCTCGATATAACGGACTTCAGCATACCAGAACTCGCTTTTATCGGACTCGAGGAGCCGACTGGACTAAATTCTTCTATATTGGAAAAATTCTGAAAAAGCCAGAAGTGGTCTGCCTCTCTTCCAATAAACAAATGGAGGAGATACCATAACATTGGTCTCTCTCTCTCTCTCTCCATTCCTTTCCTCCCTCCCCCTCTCTTTCTGGTGTGTATGAGAGATAGAGGAATGACAAGTGGCGTCCCCCTTGGCATAAACAAACGAGGGAGATAAGCACAACCTCGGTCTCTCTTCTCTCTCTCCTTGTATATTCCCTCCCTCCCTCTCTCTCTCTGGGAGAGAGAGAGGGGTGAAAGGGAAGGTTAAGATGGAAGTGAAAGTTAAGGTGAAAATGAAGGCAAAAGTGAAGGTGAAGGTGATAAAGAAGGTGAAAGTGAATGTGAAAGTAAAGGCAGAACTGAAGGTGAAAGAAAGGGTGAAGATGAATATGAAAGTGAAAGTGAAGTTGAATGTGAAAATGAATGTGAAGGTGAAGATGAAAGTGAAGGTGAAAGGGAATGTCAAAGTGAACGGAGAGAGAGAGAGGTGAAAATGAATGTGAGTGAAGGTGAAGGCAAAAGTGAAGTTGAAGGTGAAAGTAAAGGTAAAAGTGAAAGTGAAAGAAAGGTGAAGGTGATAGTGAAGGTGAAAGAAAATATGAAAGTGAAAGGTGAAGGTAAATGTGAAAGTGAAGGTGAAGGGGAATGCCAAAGTGAACAGAGAGAGAGAGAGAGAGAGAGACAGAGAGAGAGAATACAGGAATGATAAGTGACGTCCCCTTGGCATAAACAAACGAGGGAGATAGGCACAACACAACTTCGGTCCCTCTTCTCTCACTGCTTGTATATTCCCTCCCTCCCCCTCTCTCTCTCTAAGGTGGAAGTGAAAGTAAAGGTGGAAGTTAAGGTGAAAATGAAGGCAAAAGTGAAGGTGAAAGTGAAGTTGAAGGTGATAAAGAAGGTGAAAGTTAATGTGAAAGTAAAGGCAAAACTGAAGGTGAAAGAAAAGGTGAAGATGAAAGTGAAATTGAACGTGAAAATGAATGTGAAGGTGAAGATGAAAGTGAAGGTGAAAGGGAATGTCAAAGTAAACAGAGAGAGGTGAAAATGAATGTGAAAAAGGTGAAAGTGAAGTTGAAGGTGATAGTGAAGGTGAAAGTAAAGGTAAAAGTGAAAGAGAAAGAAAAGGTGAAGATGAAAATGAAGGTAATAGTGAAGGTGAAAAAAATAAAAGTGAAGGTGAAAGAAAATGTGAAAGTGAATGTAAATGTGAAAGTGAAGGGGAATGTCAAAGTGAACAGAGAGAGAGAGAGAGAATACAGGAATGACAAGTGGCGTCCCCTTGGCATAAACAAACGAGGGAGATAGGCACAACCTCGGTCCCTCTTCTCTCTCTCCTTGTATATTCCCTCCCTCCCCCTTTCTCTCCGGGAGAGAGAGAGAGAGATGGAGGTGAAAATGAATGTGAAAGTGAAGGTGAAGGCTAAAATGAAGATGAAAGTGAAAGTAAAGGTGAAAATGAAGGTGATAGTGAAGGTGGAGGTGAAAGGAAAGATAAAAGTGAAGGTGAAAGAAAAGAAAGTGAAGGTGAAGGTAAAAGTGAAGGTGAAGATGAAAGTGAGGGTGAAAGTGAAGATGAAGGGGAATGTGAAAGTAAAAGATGGGAGGGCAAAAGTGAAGATGAGTGAAAGTAATACTAAAGGTAAACATGAAAGTGAGAAAGTAAAGTTGTAAGTGAAGGTGCTGATGAAATTGAAATTCAGAATTAAAGTGATAGTGAAAGTGAGTGTAAAGGTGAAGGTGAATGTGAAAGTGAAAATGATCATGAAAGTGAATATGACAGTGAATGTGAATGTCAAAGTGAACTGAAAGTAAAAGTAAAAATGAATGAGAAGGTGATGATGGAGGTGATGAAGACATAAATATGTGAAGATAAAATGGAAGTGCCGAGTGTGGGGAGGGGGGGGGAGAGAGAGAGAACAAATAGGAGGAGGAAGGCCAGGGAGGAGTCCAGATGTCACTTTTATTGGACTCTCGCTTTTTTCGGACTGGCTTGGGCCCCAATTAGTCCGTTATAGTGAGGTTATACTGTACATCCTGCTCACGGCTCGAGCCCAGCAGTCACGATACCAAATGTTTGGTCATGTCGGCTGGCCTCCGGATAATAGCAAGTATATTTCGCGGGGTATGAGATGCACTTTTTTGCCTCAAAATTACTTTCAAATATCCTCATGTGTCCTGGAGGCCAGACTAGGCAGGTTCACTTTGCTCCATTTAGAAGAATCTCTAATACAGATGATCATCTCACTGCTTGACAGTTACAAGTATTTTCTAGAGTATAAAGACCTTTGATTTACTGTAAAAAATTACATTTACTTTTGTATATAATCAGATTTTACAATTAGAAACACCCCAAGAACAGAACACTCAAGGTTTGTATACAAATGGCCATGTGACGGTCTAGGGGTTTAGCAGTTTAGTAATGGACTGGTTGACAGTCGATTTTTTTTTTAAAGTAAGCAATTTGTTTGGGTGATAAATGTGCTGAATTATCCTATGGTATAGTTCATTTTACAAACTAAAGTTAAAATTTGGATATATAATCCTTCAAAGTTGCACAAAAAAGAGGTTGATGGCAGCGCGAGTCTCGAGTGGCCTTGACGTCATACACCCAGAAAGCCCAGAGACAAACTCTGAGAGATCGTGGTTCTACTGATTAGCAAAGCTTTGCTTGATCATAGCCAAGTCAGCAGATAACCACCATTGGTGCTTTGTTCTACTGTGCAAGAACACAAGTAGAATTGTAGATACAGTATTATATAGGCATTAGTATATATCTCATAATACAATATACAGGATATAGTGTCTGATTTCACATGATATCTGTACACAGTCTGTTGTCCCAGACTATCAAGAATCCTAACATATGATGTTTCTCAAAATATCCTCATAGTCTAAACAACCAAGAAACTCATGATGTATTCAAACACGTGGAGGTCCACAGGATACTTATCAGACACTACTACCTTACTTAAACATCCTTTCCCACCCGTATATAATGGCAAAGAGAATCCCTTCACGGCAGAGAAGGGGATAGAGAATGCCCGAGAGCACAATTAGGGCAGAGTGAGGAGAAAGGGGAGACTGGCTGTCACGCTAAGATCATTTGTAAATCACTATCAAGATAACTGTGCAATAAAAATCAGTAACCCAAGAGTGCTGTAACTCGCCTTCGATGATAATACGTCTTACGACTTTATTCTGGTTGTATTAAATAATCCATCATTGACTTCCCAACAAGTGCCTCTGACCACGTTACTGAGAGAATCACATAAAAAAAAAAAGAAGTAATCTCTATTCCAAGAGACATGAAAAGCGTCGGGAATACCCCGCCACAGAGGGCAACTCCTACTGCTGTGAAGCGGTGCGAAAAAATACTGAATCAGCGGTCATTTACCGAATCGGCAATCATAAATGGGAAATAGTATAATTTTTATCACCATGTAGGTTCCTGCTCACCGAAATCCGGAAAAAATTCGTGCCTAATATGACTATTAATAAAAAACCAGGTTTCAGAGCTAAAACATGCTAAAGTTAGTGGATTTTACCCTTCAGATTGCCAACATGCATTGACAGACTTTCATTTTGCACAGATTTTTATGTAAAGCACAATTGAATGTATTTGAATTAAATGTATTTGACAGAAGTCTGTCAAAGCGAATTGTCAAGCTAGAGATGAAACATTCCTGCCAGCTTTAACAAATTTTTGTTCTGAATCCTGAAGTTTTATTAATAGTCAAATTAAACAAAAAATTTTGACTGAATTTCAGATAATTAGGTGTGTATGAACCTATATGGTGATAAGAATTATAATAGCCTAACATGTACAACTTTGCCTAACCTAACAGTCACCTGTCAAGCAAAACCATCCCTAACTTTGGCTTAAGCCATTGGTAGGGATGTGAAAACCTTATTATCCAGATCAGACTGGCTGTTACTAAAAGGATGTTCAAACATCACCAGTACATAAGGCCAAGAAATGAGATACCAAATAGTCCACAGAGGTATAACTGTCCACGGTCAGGCCTGTCTAGGAGGAAAAACATTGAAATATATCGGTCTTTGTGACATATTCCCTGTGTATTACTGCCCCATATCAGTGCCATAATGATATGCCTCTGGAGTCAGGACCTAGCAATACTTACACTGATTCAGTTCATAGATCACTTCATTACGACTTTATCAAATCTAATCTTTGTGCTACCCAGTTGTCCTACAGGCATATGCCTAGTTGCTGCAAATTTGCCGTCACTACAAGTCTCTCTAAAACCAACAAAACTATTCACTAAAGAACAAATGTAGCAAACTTCATCTTTGAGAGAGCTATCACACTAAGTCTTACATACCTAGCATGATAATAACAGCTGAATATCATAGAAATCTTACCTGTACCAGAGTATGATTCCAGACATTGTGAGCGGCGGTCAGAATGATGGGCTTGTGACATCACAGCGAGGGTGCATGTTTCGCACGAGGTACGATAATATCCAACGTGGTTTGCCTATTTTTTTTTCATAAAAATCAAAACGGAGAGAAAAATTAATGATATTCCCATGATTACCAGTGACCATTTTATTACTTTATGTAACTTGTACACGACCGCCAACCAGTCATTTAGCATCTGGCATACACCCACCTCTAGCAGGCTTACGTGATCACTGTTCAACTCTCTGCTAACCTTCTGAAATGCAGTCATGATCGCTTTGCTTGCCATCCACTCGCTAACTAGTAAGGGAATCATATTGGAGATGTTGGCTAGCATGACTGCTGAGTCATTGTAACATGTCTGTCCCATATGGAAATTCAGTAACCCTTGTTTTGCTGGCTTCTCTTACTAATATTTTGTTTCATTTGAGACAAGAATATCATAGATGGAAACAGTCTTATATTACTGTTAGTGAAAAATGGGAAAAACCGTTGCGACATTAAATAATCCATCCATCCATCATACAGTCCTATGTCTCCCCGCGAGGAGTGTAGGAACCTGGGGCCAGGCAAGTTGGTCCTGGCATTTAAGATGAGACTGACCAGCCTCACTTATCCTTGAGTGGCATTACATGAGCAGTAAACCCCGACCTTCCCTTGGATATAAATCTACACAGGCTCAGTCTAATTGGAGCACCTTAATTACTTCCTATGATCTCCAGTCTTGCAAACGCATTGTGTCCAAGCATCTCGAAATGAACGTATCTTGAATTTGGCTCTCTTTTGTATTGTTTTTGTTTTTTTCTTGGAAGGAACTGTTTTGCAGGCTCAGCCTTTGGTTCCTTCTTCCTTGCATAAAAAAAAAAACTAAACCCCAGGTGGCATAATATGGTTATATGGTTACTACCCAGCGTTGTACAGTAAACCCTTCATAAGTCAAACTATATGAGGCTGTACCCTGGTTCAAATTACCGAATATTCCATCTTACCGAATTTTCACCCCCCTAAAATTGCAAAGACAATACCTATTACTTGTCTTTTCAACACTAAATTAAAGGAGCTTATATAAATAAATAAGTTATGACAAAAAAACAATTTAGTCTTAATATACCTTTAACCCCTTCAGTGCCAGATGTATTTTCATTTTGTTCTTGCTGCCACTAGATGATTTTATTCAGTGTAGTGAGGATCTGTGGAAGTGCATGGGGTTGGTACATGGTACGAGAGTCCAGTCCTAAGTGCTATAAAATTGGCTGGAGGAAGCGTAAGTAAAGAAGAAATAGACGTCACGATGCTGAAGTGGTTAATTGGTAGAAAATCATTCACAGAGGCAGTACAGACCCGTCGGCAGCGTGTGTTGGAGATGGATTTTCACCCCCCAAATTGCAAAAACAATACTTATTACTTGTCTTTCCAACACTAAAGGAGCATATCTATCTATCTATCTATTGCCAGACACCATTATCCCGTAAGGGGTGGCCGTTTGACTTTGAGTTATTTTTTTTTTTTACGGGGAGGGGCACTAACCCTCCACCAACCCACTTGTTGACACGTAGGGAGCACGTATGGTTTGGTCATATGGTCATCACCCAGCGTTGCAAATGGTTTCCTGGCTTACAGGAAACCATTTGGCTTGTCACTCAGTGCAATGCCACCTGTAAAGGAAAGAAAAGTAGTAAGAAGTGACAGGAAATATAGGAGAACTAGGAAGAAAGGAGGGCAGGCACAGAAAAAGAATGATAAAGGCTAAGGAAGAAGTAGGCAGCACTACATCAAGTGAGTGGATGATGGTTGCCACCACCTACCATATACAGTGTATAAATGAATAAAGAAAGACAAAAAAGAAACAGTTCAGTGCACCTAATTTACCTTTCAATAGAGGCAGTACAGAGCTGTCGGCAGCTTGTGTTAAAGACGTAGGTGGTGGAGGTGGCTGAGTTCACAGTTTAACGTAACAAACAGTACCCAGCATTTATTTCACTGAACATTAAGAACTAAACTTAAATGTACTGAGTTCACAGTTTAACGTAACAAACAGTACCCAGCATTTATTTCACTGAACATTAAGAACTAAACTTAAATGTAATCACTATAATAGACTGCAGTGTAACACATGCAGTAATAATAGTCTGTCTATCTATCTATAGCCCGATGCTCTAATCCTGCAAAGGGTGGCCGCAGACAAAACGCCTCCAAGTCACTCTGTCACCCACCATTTGCCTACCCTCCCCCCAACTCACTCCCACCTCCCTCATATACCTCTCAACTCCATCCCTCCACCTCATCCTCGGTCTTCTCCTCCCTTTCCCTCCCTCCACCCCACCTGCATACACCCTCTTAGTCAGTCTTTCATTCTCCATTCTCTCCACATGTTCAAACCACCTTAGTGTATTTCTCCTAATCTTCTCAACCACATCCACGTCAACCCCACAATGTTCCTTCACTTCTTCATTCATCAACCTGTCCCTCCATGTTACTCCACATGCTCCTTTCAGGTAACTCTTTTCCACTGCTCTCACTCTTGACTTGTTACCCTCTAGCAAGGTCCATGCCTCGCTTCCATACGTTAGGGTAGGGATCACGATACTATCATGCAGTGACTTCTTGACTTCCATACTCACCTCCCTATTTCTCATCACTGCTTTCAGTGAACCAACAGCCTTCCTTCCCTGCTGTACTCTTTCAAGTATTTCATCCCCAAAACTTCCATCCTTACTCATCACACTACCCAAGTACTTTAATGCATTCACATTCTCCATATCCTCACCATCCAATCTCACTGTGCATTCTGTGTCCTCTCAAACACCATAACTTTACTCTTGTTTACATTGACTTTCAAATTCCTCTTCTTACACAGTGTCCCAAATTCACTCACCAAACCTTGCAACTCCCATTCATCTTCACTCAACAATACTGTTTCATCAGCAGACAACAACACCGGAATCTTCCACACCTCACCCTCATTCATTAGAGCCACTCCCACATCCACTGCCCTACCTTGCACCTCCTTAACAACCCCATCCATGTATATATCAAACAGCCATGGAGACATCACACAACCGTGTTTCAGTCCGACTTTCAGATGAAAGAACGAACTCAGCTCACCATCTACTTGCACAGTTGCCCTAGCTCCTTCGTACATACTCTTCACAGCACTCAACAATTTCCCCTCAACTCCATATATTCTTAATACCTTCCATATACCTTGCCTATCTGTTCCTTCATAAGCTTTCTCCAAGTCCATGAAGGCAGCATACAGTTTCTTTCCTTTCTGTAGATACTTCTCCACTAAACATCTTAGAACAAATATCTGATCTACACACCCTTTTCCCTTCCTAAATCCCCCTTGCTCTTCTCTAAGTAACTCCTCCGCTATATGCCCAACCCTGTCAATAAGTATTCTACCATATATTTTTCCAGTCACACTAAGAAGGTAAATACCCCTATGGTTACCACATACTTCTCTCTCCCCTTTTCCTTTATATAAAGGAACAGTTATACCTGATTTACAGTCCTCTGGAACCCTTCCCTCTTCCCAAGCTAATCTACACAACTTCCATATCCATTCCACAACAATCTCACCCCCATACTTCAGCATTTCATGACACACTCCATCAATTCCAGGGGCCTTTCCCATCTTGATCTTCATTGCTTCCACTACTTCTGCCTTACTGATCTCTTCCTCCCTCCTCACACCTCTTCTTCTCCCAGTCATTCTCCAACCACTTATACTCACTCTGCTTTCACTGTCTACATTCAACAAATCCTCAAAGTGCTTCTTCCACCTCCTCAGTTTCTCTCTCTTCTCCACCAGCAATCTGTTATTCCCATTTTTCACTCCCCTACTATTTCCCCTTTCACACTGTCTTGCTTTCGTTATCTCCTTCCAAAACAATTTCTTACTGTCCCTCCATTTTACACTCAGATTCCTCCCAAAATTTTTATCCACTTTCTTCTTACTCTCCTTCACTAATCTCTTCACTCAGATTCCTCCCAAACTCTTCATCCACTTTCTTCTTTCTCTCCTTCACCAATCTCTTCACTCGATTCCTCCCACATTCTTCATCCACATTCTTTTTACTCTCCTTCACCAATCTCTTCACCTCTCTTCTCCAGCCCACATATACCTCTCTCTTCTCTCTCATCTTCTCCCCTACCTCTGTTTGCTAGCCATTCACTATACGCCTTCTTCTTTTGTTCTACAGCTCGTTTTACCTCATCATTCCTTTGCACACCCCTGCATCTCCTCCTCACTCCACAAACCACCTCACACGCTGCACCTATCTCTTCCGTGAAAATCTTACATACATCTTCCACCCCTTCCATCTGCTGTAACTCATACCTCCCCAATCTTTCTTCTACTATGTTCTTATACTCTGGCATTTTCTCAGTATCTTGTAACTTCTCCACTCTTCTCACAGGAGCTATTTCCTCCTGTCTTCCCCTAGGTCTCCTCATCCACTTTCTTTGCAGCCTTACCTTGCGAGATTCCATTCCCCCACCCTCTCCACACTCTTGCATCCAACACTTGTCTTCTCATTCGGTCATCCACACACACATAATTTATCATTGCCCTCCATTTTACAAGTTCACCATCCATCCTCCTCATGACTCTCCATGTATACCTGTGGATCATCTTGTGCCGAAAGTAGGTGTTGGCTATTGCCAACCCCTTTCCAGCACAGATGTCCACCAAGGCACTACCATTCCCATCCACCTCAGCTGGCACACCCCACTGACCAACCACTCCATCCTCTCGTACATTCCCAACTTTGCCATTCATATCTCCAATAAAAAAACACTCTCTCACTCCTCTCAAACATGTCCATACATGCTTCTACACTTGCCCAAAACTCATCTTCCACTCTTGCCACTCGGTCTTCTGTCGGCGCATACACACATACAATCGCCCAAGCTTGTATACCTACTTTCATCCTAACCCATACACAATCTTTGTACCCTCTGTTCCATACTCTCTTACATTCTCCTTCCACTTCTTGCTTATCATCAGACATACTCCCTCTCTTGCCCTCTCATTCTCATTAACTCCCGCACATATTCGTAAACCGTATTCCCATTCTCGCACCCTTTCACCTTTCCATTTAGTTTCAGTCAATCCTCATACATCCATTCTTACATCCTCAAGCACCTGAAAAATATCTCTCTCTTTCACTTCATCATTCACTCCTCTCACATTCCATGTCCCCACCCTGAGAATGTCCTTTGTCCGTTCCTTAGTCATCAATGTATGGTCCGTCCTGGTCCTAGTAATAATAGTGCTGAACTTTAATCATGATCGCTTAACACTAAGTCACACACGCTTTTTTTTATTTTTTTTTTAAGCATCATTCCCTTACGACTAGAGGTGCCAGTATCACTTCTTTTACGCTTCCTTGGCAAGTCAGAAGGCAAAATGAGAGCATTTCTCAGCACTAGATGACAGTAAGAGTGGCGCGACCACTGCAAGCAGCAGACTGGCACCATTTTTTTTTTTTTTTATGCAAGGAAAAAAGAACCAAAGGCCAGGGCCCGCATACTGTTCCTTCCAAGAAAAAGTAAAAACAATACAAAAGAGAGCCAAATTCAAGATCCATTCATTTCGAGATGCCTGGACACACTGCGTTTGAAAGATTGGAGGTCATAGGAAGCAGGGAATACAGACAGAGGGAGACAGTTCCAGAGTTGACCAGTTGCATAAATGAAGGACTGGAAGTAACGGTTAACTCTTGCATTAGAGAGTTGGACAGAAAAGGGATGAGAGTTTGTTGCTAGACGGGTACTACGTCCCCGCCGTAGAGGTGGAGGGATGCAAGCAGACAGTTCAGAGGAACAGTGACCATTGAAGTAGCGATAGAAGAGAGATAAAGAAGCAACAGTGTGGCGAAGAGACAAAGGTTGAAGGGAATCAGTAAGAGGAGGAGAGTTAATGAGACGAAAAGCCTTTGACTCCACCCTGTTGAGAACTGCATGTGGGGAGCCTCCCCACACATGAGAGTTGTACTCCATACATGGGCGAATAAAACCCGTGTACAAGGTCAACATCTGTGCAGGGTTAAAGAAAGTTCGGAGTTGGCTCAGCACATCTAATCTCTTGGAAGCAGATTTCACTAGAGATGTAATATGTTCTTTCCAAGACAAATCCCAAGAGAATGAAACCCCTAGCATGTTCAAGGATGATGCAGGACTGAGCTGGACATTATTAAACATTAGTGAGTAATCCTGAGGAAGACCTTGTCGGGTTGATAAGTGTAAGAACTGAGTTTTTGATGCATTAAAAATAACAAGATTATTTTTACCCCAATCAGAGATATGAGCTAAGTCAGACATTAGGTGTGCCATACCCTCATCCCTTGTTTGCTGAATTAACTGCTGAGATGGACGTTGTGGAAATCTAATGGAAAGGTGAAGGGTGGAATCATCAGCATATGAGTGGATAGGGGTAGATGTACAGCTTAGAAGGTCATTAATGAATAAAAGAAAGAGAGTTGGTGATAGGACAGAGCCCTGAGGAACACCACTGTTGATAGGTCTAGGAGAAGAACGATGGCCGTCTACAACAGCAGCTATAGAACGACCAGAAAGGAAGCTAGAGATGAAGGCACAGATAGAAGGATAGAAACTGTAAGAGGGCAGTTTGGAAATCAAAGATTTATGCCAGACTCGATCGAAAGCCTTTGAGATGTCAAGTGCAGTGGCAAAGCTTTCGCCAAAGTCCTGAAAGGAGGATGACCAGGAGTCTGAAAGGTAGGTGAGAAGGTCGCCAGTGGAGCGTCCCTGACGGAACCCATACTGACAATCAGAAAGAAGGTTGTGACAGGAAAGGTGCTTTAAAATTTTTCTGTTAAGAACTGAGTTGAAAACTTTTGATACACAGGATGTTAAAGCAATTGGACGATAGTTGGAGGGTTGGGAATGGTCACCCTTCTTTGGGACTGGCTGAATGAGAGCAAACTTTCAGCAAGAAGGAAAGGTACAAGTTGAGAGACAAAGGCGAAAGAGTTTACCTAGGCAGGGTGTAAGCACAGAAGCACAGTTTTTGAGGACAACAGGAGGGACTCCATCAGGCCCATATGCCTTGTTAATATTGAGGCCAGTGATGGCAGAAAATACATCAGCTGAAGAAATTTTAATGCCAGTCATGAGGAAGTCTGAGGGGGGAAGTGATGGAGGAACAGCACCGGAATCGTCTAAGGTAGAATTGGAGGAGAAAGTCTGAGCAAAGAGATCTGCTTTATCAGTAGAAGAAATAGCTACAGAACCATCAGAGTAGAAAAAAGGAGGGAAGGACGATGAGGTAAAGTTGTTAGAAAGGTTTTTGGCAAGGTGCCAAAAGGAGCGAGAAGAATTCGAGTTGGAGAGTTGGGAACATTTAGCACGGATGAAATTATTTTTAGCAGAGCGAAGAACAGACTTAGCACGATTCCGGGCAGAAATATAAAAAAGATGTGATTCAGGGGTGGGTTGGCTCCGGTACCTTTTAAAGGCCCTCTCTGTTGCGGACAGCATTAGAACAAGTGTGATTAAACCAAGGCTTTCTTGCATTAGTCAGAGGATATGAATAAGGAATGTATGCTTCCATGCCTGAGAGAATAACCTCCGTAATGCGCAAGGCACACTCAGACGGCTCCCGGCCATGGAAGCAATAATCATTCCAAGGAAAATCAAAGAAGTACTGCCTGAGGGCCTCCCAATCTGCAGCTCCAAAGTGCCACAGGCGGCGTTTCTTTGGAGGGTCCACAGGC
>JAGKTI010001735.1:3910-28246 GCA_018397915.1 Birgus latro
AGGATATGTATACAGTCGCCACCCAGATATCATTTTCATTCAGGAATCCTTTGTTGGTCGTGCACATCTCGAGATAGAGGCACCCACTCTCAGTGGTTATATTTCTTATGTCCATCGAGTCAGGAATGGACTTGTCACGTATGTTCACTCCTCCATCCAGCACCGTTTCCTCCAAAGCCCTGTAAATGACGAGACAACCTTCCAGCTTCTTGAGGTCACCATTGGAAGCGGCACAGTTCGGGTATGCAATGTGTATTCTGCGCCAGGCAGGTTGCATACAGCTGCTCTTCCAGCTCCCACCATCCGTGGCATGATATACATGGGGGATTTTAATGCCCGACACCCTGCTTTGGGGGACCTTTCTGCCACTGTTAACCGTAATGGGACTAAACTTCTTGAGTATATTCATCATAATCAGCTCACCCGCTGGGACATCGGTGGGGCCACACTCTCTCAAGGAGGCACACTAGATCACATCCTTACATCCGGCCTCGTGGCGTCCCAAGTCAGGTGTTCATCAATCCCTGCCCTCTTCTCTGATCATATTGCTCTCAGCCTTCATTATTCCCTCCCTGCTACACCTTCTCCTGTACACAGACGTACTCGCATTGCAATCCCACCCAAGTACTGCCCTACATATGTCTCCTATATAACCAACCTTCTTCCCACGTTCAACCTTCAATGTCCTGAAAAGTTGTATTCATCACTTGTCAGCTCCACACATGACTTCTACACCCATTATGTCAGCAGGCCACACATTACACGCCATCATGATGCCTACACCTGGACACTGGATAATCGTATCACTCAGGCAGAGAGGAAGGCAGTGGAAGACGGACTTGCCTTTCAAAGACGACCTTCCCCCAAGAGTCTCCATCGGTATCGATTGTCGAGGGATGATCTAGTTGCTCTCCAGCACTGCTTTTATACTGAATCTTGGCAGAAACTTACAGATGGCATCAACCATCAAACGACTGTTGGTTCCATGTGGCGCCTTATCAACAAGGTTGTTAAGAAGAAGTCCCCTAGTGTCCTCCACCACAGTCCAGCACAGTACGCACAGGATCTTGTAGACGCCTGGTCTGCACAGTCGCGGACTTGCACCCTTCCTGCACACATACAGGACGCACTCTCCACCAAGAAAAACGTTCGTGCACTCCGTCTCATCGCCGCTTTACTGAGGATGGTGTGGCTATTACTGATGAATTGCGACGGGCCCTCATAGGGGTAGGGTAACGGCTCCAGGTGATGATGGGATCACTTTTTCTGTCCTCCGTGTCCTCCTGAAAGTTCCTGGCAATCCCCTTCTCCAGCTTTTCAACCTTTGCGTCCATCTGGGATATGTGCCACAAGCCTGGACCCACAGTCCACTCGTGCCTATTCCTAAACCTGGTACTGATAAATTCCGACCTATTTCTCTCACCTCCTGCTTCAGTAAAGTACTAGAACGCATCCTCCTCACAAGACTCTTGTTTAGGCTGCAGGACAAGCTCTCGCCCCGATTATACGTTTTTTTTTACTGCAGCGAGGGACACATCACTGCTTAATGGAGCTATACACCCTCCTGTCCCCCACCAGTGTAGTGGCCTTCATTGATTTACAGAGTGCCTTTGATGTCGCCAACAGAGACATCATCCTCGACCAGCTGGTGGATTTTGGAGTCAAGGGAAACCTTCTGCGATGGATACGTGGTTGCCTAACCAATAGATCCTCTCGTGTTCTTTTTAGGGGCGCTTGCAGCTCTGCTGAGGATTTTGAGCTTGGTACTCCGCAAGGTGGTGTCCTTAGTCCTTTTTTTGTTTAATATCCTTATTCATCATTTACTCACCCTCCTTCCTGACTTCCCTGGAATCACAATTACTTGCTATGCTGATGACATCTGCATTCACTCAAATTCCTCAGCAGATCTGCAACGTTTCCTTCACTGGTTTCACGAGGCGGCTTCCAAATGTGGACTCATTATCTCACCAGAAAAGAGTAGAATCTTCACTTCCCGTCCAGCAAGAACATTACCTGTATTCTCTGTCGGGGATTGTGTTATTCCCCTATGCACGCAGTACCTTTATCTTGGGGCACCGGTACGGATTTCTCCCTCCATTCCTACAAGACAACGTGTGCATCCGATTGTTCAGGGTCTGCTAACCCGGCTACAGCAGCGCCTAAAACCTCTCAGGTGGCTTACTAATTATGCTGCCGGGGTGTCTATTCCTATAGCACGATTCATATACATAGCGTTCATTCGATCAGTTGTTGATAATCTCTCCTCTGCTCTTTGTCAACTTTCCAGAACAGCCTTACAACCTCTTGAGAAGTTCCAAAACGCAGTAATGAGACTTATCCTGGGCTGCCCTGGCTCAACCAGAATTGTCAACATGCAACTTGAACTCAACCTACCACCACTTGTTGAGAGAATATACTCCATGGTGACATACTTCAGCGTTAAGTGCCTGCATTATCCTCACATTTCTCCCCACTACTCTCACATCATTCGGACCTCCCTTGATCCCACTGCACCAAGACCTTTGCTTTGCAGTGGTGGCCGCACTCTAGTTAATACTGTTTGTTCATATGTCCGACAGCTAAACATCAACATACCAGTGCTTACGGAGGAGGTAGACTGTGGCATTCCACCGTGGCAGACCCCTGTTCCTGCTGTCTCATACACTCCGGCCTCCAAGACTGACCTGCCTCAGCTTCAGAAACAGCTAGCTTTGGAGACTATTGCCAGGCTGTCATCTTCCCTCCCTTCGGCTCACCATATCTACACTGATGGCTCCCTGCAGGAGGATGGAAGTGCTGGTTGTGCAGTGTTTTCCCCAAGTCTGGATCCACCTCAAGGGGGCTGGTTGGGCCGTCGACTGCCAACCTCATCGAGTTCTACATATTGCGAACTACATGGACTCCACGGTGCAGTTACTTTATTAGTACGGACGAACAACAGCGGCTTGATCATCTGTGACTCACAGTCGGCCCTCCTTGCCCTCTCCTCTCCCAGGCCTGCATATCAACACATAGTTATGCAGATACTCCGTCAATTGGCCACTGCCCGCGATCGTTCGCTGGTGGTGCACTTTCTGTGGATTCCTACTCATATTGGTCTTGCAGCTAACAACACCGCCGACCTCATTGCAAGGACTGCCTGCAGACTGGATCTGCCTGCTGTGGATGCCACTAATGTCTTCCCCATTTGCTACAAGCAGATAATACGCAGAGCAGCCCGCTCCCCTATTCTCCACCGTAGAAATGCTGAGAGGACTCACAGTGTGTCTATCCAACATTATGACCACTTTCTACATCGGCCCCATAGATATCGTCGTAGTGGTCTTATGGTTCGTCGACATAACGTGGTGTGTGCCCGCCTCAGACTGGGATACTGACCTGTGTGGCAAGTGGCTGGGGTGGACAACGCACCTCGTTTCTCCTCCTGTAAGCTGTGTGACGCACCCAGTGCCAACACCCTTGACCACTATTGCCTGCAATGTCCACTTGTCTCTGATTTAATACCACACGGACTCACATTAGTGGACACTTGTAAACATTTATTGGATGATGATAATCTAGATGTTATTCTCATGCGTCATCCACACTTTGGTGGGTGTTAATTTGTTTTAGCTAGACTGCGTGTCCTGCGTGGCAGGAGTTCCCTTGTACTCACCTCACATATGCCCACATGGCACTGTAATAGGTTTGTCGCCTTCGGGCGTAATAAAGTAATCAAATCAACTACTGCGTCAACATTTGGAGTAAAGAGTGGGAGAAGACTGTGACATGGCAAGATACTCTTGAATGTTTAGCTAAAAGGTTACAGAAATAGACAAGAAATGGAAAAAAGTGCGGTTCATTACGTAGATCTGTGCCGTGGATAAAGTAGACAGGACGTGGAGAGAAGGAAGTGGAAATGAAGGAGAACTTGGGGGGGGGGGAGAGTGACGTGAGAGGTAAGGTGGGGATACCCGCCACTCCACTAGCAAGTAACAAGGTTGCCAGGTACTTGAAATATACAGCAGATATTTCACAGTAATTTTCACTCGATGATATCAATTTTCAGTAGACTATCAAATCAATATATAAATTACGTATTAATGTACAAAAAATTACGAATTATGATGCTGGTGAATTCAAATGAGAAAAATAAGGAACAATAGGCGTTCCGTATAGGTTCAATATGGAACGCAACAATGTACTCTCATATACGGAACGATTCCATTTTTTAAGGAACAGGTGACAACTCTGGTCAATAGTGAGAGCAGTGGAAATGAGTTACCTGAGAGGAGCATATGGAGGGACAGGTTGACGAATGAAGAAGTGAAGGAACGTTGTGGGGTGGATGTGGATGTGGTTGAGAAAATTAGGAGAAATACAATGTGGTTTGGACATGTGGAGAGAATGGAGAATGAAAGACTGACTAAGAGGGTGTATGTGTAATGCCATATTTCTTACATATGATATAAGTAGTATAAGTGTGTTATATGTTAGTATAAGTATAGTGTAAGTATAAAATATATGTAATTTACGTTAGGTTATGTATGATGTAAGTGTGAATTCTGGACCCTGTTAAGATGATGTAATGTGTGGGAAGTGGATCTTGTAATTTATTTTTTTGGGCTTGATTTTAGTTAAAGTGTAATAGAGAAGTATTATTGTTAATGTGGACCGTGTGGAGCGAGTTGGACGTGCAAATTCATGTTTGGTTTCGATAAAGAGGCATAGAAAGTTAATTTGAGATTTAAATTAGCGATGAGTCGTATTTACACCTGGAATTCAGAATTTTGTAGTTCAGTTTGTGTTTGTCGTCTTGTTGTACTAAATAATGATGTCTAAGAACTTAGGTAAAGTCTGACTATTGATTATTGTCATAGTTAACCGCGAAATTAATTTATTTGGCACAGACATCAGTTGTAGGCCAGTGCCGGCGCGAGACAAAGAGAAATTGTGTCAATGCGTGAGTTTAGGCATCGTTTTAGAATTGTTAGACCCATGTTATTGCCACAAAATTTAAATCATCATAAGTCGTTTTGTATAAGTAGAGGACTGCGTAAACTCCTTGTTGCAAAATTCCTGGACGGTGATATAACAAGTTGACTGTAGAGTAATTGATCGAAGTCAGAACCGGGTAGTAAAAACATAGCGGGTTTTAGCGGGAGCGGCCTGTCTCCTGTCCACGAAGCATCACTCCTGAGTTAAACTTCATTGAGGGCGGTCCGCAGGTAATGTTCCCGAGTCATTCACGGTATTTCTCCCCTATACATCATCATAATTAGTTGTTCTAACTATATTTAAGGTAAGTTGTCTGATAATATTGTCAGTGTCATTATGTGACTCCCGAGTTAAACTTCATTGAGGGCGGAACTCCGCAGATGTGGTGTGGCGTCATGGGGTCTGCCCCTCCAGTGCGTCTGCGTAGTCTCGCAGCCTCTAGTGCCAAAAGCCCTTGCACATTTTCCACTTAGTCCCTTTCAATTCACAGTATCGTCAAAGTCGATTGGTCCACTTAGGAAGCTTTTTATTCATGTAGTGTAATATTTTGGTTTAAGTGAGTGAGAAGCGGAGTGTTGTAATACTTCATGTGGAGCGCTGTGAGCGCTGAGATTGCATTCTGTATTATTCTTGGCTTATGATTATTTACCTAGATATGTTGTGTGTGCAAACCCAGGTAAAATAGGGATGATTTCTTTAAAAGTAGAGTAAACTGTGTAACACGTTGTAAACTGAGTTTCACTACGAGTCCTTTTGAGACCGTGGTTTATGGGAGTTTCCCCTGTTGATGTAATTTTCTATATCACATTCGTGTTGAGTGAATTCTTATGTACGTGTGTGTTCGTATCGGGCGAGTAGATCTTCTGTGAGCAGATTAATCAGCATCCTGTTGGATGTAAAGTCCAAGGAGCCTCTGTAGTGGTACACACTTGAATTATTTGTTTGTACTGTGATATGTGAGTCAGATGATTTATAAACTGTGGAGAAGAGAGCTTCCATTCTCTCAGATATTCTGTGTATTGGAGACTATTGTTTTACTATGCTCCAGTAATTAATTCTTGATCGTATTTCTATTCATTCTGTGTAATTTAAGATTAGCAATATAGATAAGTATACTTTTTGTATGTGTTTGGTATAAATCCTCTGGGGAGTATTACATAAGACCGAGTGGCCCGCAAGGCATGTTTCATCTATAAAATCCACGCTCTCATATATTATACTCACGCTACCCTGTTATTACCATAGGCCTTTGTCCCCTTTTCCACCGTACGGGACTAATATCTTTAATACTTTTTTTTCCCCGGCAACTGCTGGCTGGTGGCAGCGTACCAAATTATTTCAATTATTTAACGAGGCCTTCTTAATAACTCTAAGATATAGATAATTAAACTTCTTTATAACGCAAAATTACTGTTCCCACACTGGTGAAAAATTCTTTTGGAGGGTGAACCTAAAAAAATATCGGCATTAGACTGGTTTTTCAATGGTGGGATTATTAATTTATCTTCATTTTGAAGGGAACTCAAAATTCCCTCATTAGACTGATGGATTAAGTGGTGGTATCTTTATTAATTCAAATTACTTCATAGTGCTAACTTTTTTTCGGCACGACACTGGTGGCCACATCGGTGGAATGTTCATTATAAGGGTGTGCTAATTCTGGCGCCCTACACTGGTGGCAGCGGTGGGATTTAGATGAATATTGATGGATATAGGTGGGACTTAGATGTAAATAGATCGTTGGGTATAACATGCTAGAGGCCCACTTGGTCTTATTGAGAACCCCTGCGAGGTAAAATTTTCAAGTATAAACCGGAAATTGTTCGGTAAATTCCCACAGTTAAAAGTGTTAGTACTTGGCAGAATGTTCAGAGTATTTTAGTTGGTCACAGCCAAATACCTCACTCACTGAATATTGATTCGTATGTGGAACTGAACGTGTAAGAGTGTATTGTAAAATTCAAAGTGTGGACCATCGTAGCTTGTTCAGTAGGGAAATTCCCCATACAACTAAACATCCACACACGCATCACAATCATGGGCAGTAAGTGGCAAACTGTGGCACATCGCTCGGAGTCATTTATGAAAATGGAGTTGAAATGGAGGAGAATCATGGTGCCTGAGGTGCGTTTGGAGCTCGTGGAGGAGCTGTTGGTCGGGCGAGCGAGCGTTGGGGAAGCGGCATCCGTGGGGAAGGAGATTCAGGGAGCCCCAGGTTGGGTGGTGCCCTGTTGTGGAGGAGGAGAAGTGCTTTTCAAACCCCCGGATGAAGCCCTTGGGTCTGGTCCCAATGTCATGGAGGAATAACTGCCGCCCTGTGAGAAATATCCTCCCCAGTGATTTCTTTTTGTTTTCTTTGTAAATGTTGAAGTGATTTCTTTTTTGGGGGGAATGTTGTAGAGTGATGAAAAGTTTTTTAGATGGTTATTGTAATATTTAGTCAAGTGTTGGATAGGGAAGTGTGTGCGGGTCGGACCGTCTGACTATTGACTGTGTTAGTTCGTGAGTTCAGAGAGAGTTTTATCTCGTGTTTGTGGTGTATCGGAGTATGTGTCATGGGCGTAGCCCAGTTCGGTGGAAATATTATGTTGCTTTAATTCGAGGGATAACCGGTATCCTCTCATTTTACAGTCAGTACGGCTTGGGGTGTAACAGTGACTTCAGGACCTGACAGGCGCTCTTCAGTTACTAGGTGGAGAGCTGGAAGGAAATGGTAGTATGAATGGGGAGCGTAAATGTGGAAGTGGGTTGAATGTAAGCGAAGCGCCCCTGGGACGATCCTAGCAGCGAGAGTACAGGTTTGTCCAGGTGAGACGACCATGTTAGCATCCAGGCAGGAGGTTGGCTGGGGCACAATTTCTACTGAATATTCGGGAGTTCATTGGTGACAGAAGCGACCCCCTGGGGTACACATTTAATTCGTGGACTGACAGGTGCCACTTTTTGGGGAGCATCAGATAGTGAGAGCACTGTCTTAATTTGGAGTTCATAGAGTAAATGCACAGTCAAGTTGGGTAAGTCTGTCCCGTCTGCACACAGATCTCTAGGAAGTGTAGTAGAATGTATTGTGTGAAGACTTATGATGTTTAAATTTTTTGATGGGAGGATAAACCCGTGTAATGCCATATTTCTTACATATGATATAAGTAGTATAAGTGTGCTATAAATTAGTATAAGTATAGTGTAGGTATAAAATATATGTAATTTACATTAGGTTATGTATGATGTAAGTGTGAATTCTGGACCCTGTTAAGATGATGTAATGTGTGGGAAGTGGATCTTGTAATATATTTTTTTGGGCTTAATAGAGAAGTATTATTGTTAATGTGGACCGTGTGGAACGAGTTGGACGTGCAAATTCGTGTCTGGTTTCGATAAAGAGGCATAGAAAGTTAATTTGAGATTTAAATTAGCGATGAGTCGTATTTACACCTGGAATTCAGAATTTTGTAGTTGAGTTTGTGTTTGTCATCTTGTACTAAATAATGATGTCTAAGAACTTACGTAAAGTCTGACTTTTGATTATTGTCATAGTTAACCGCGAAATTAATTTATTTGGCACAGACATCAGTTGTAGGCCAGTGCGGGCGCGAGACAAAGAGAAATTGTGTCAATGCGTGACTTTAGGAATCGTTTTAGAATTGTTAGGCCTATGTTATTGCCACAAAATTTAAATCATCATAAGTCGTTTTGTATAAGTAGAGGACTGCGTAAACTCCTTGTTGCAAAATTCCTGGATGGTGATATAACAAGTTGACTGTAGAGTAATTGATCGAAGTCAGAACCGGGTAGTAAAAATGTAGCGGGTTTTAGCGGGAGCGGCCTGCCTCCTGTCCACGAAGCATCACTCCTGAGTTAAACTTCATTGAGGGCGGTCCGCAGGTAATGTTCCCGAGTCATTCACGGTATTTCTCCCCTATACGTCATCATAATTAGTTGTCGTTCTAACTATATTTAAGGTAAGTTGTCTGATAATATTGTCAATGCCATTATGTGACTTCTGAGTTAAACTTCATTGAGGGCGGAACTCCGCAGATGTGGTGTGGTGTCATGGGGTCTGCCCG
This sequence comes from Birgus latro, assembly GCA_018397915.1. Lineage (NCBI taxonomy): Eukaryota > Metazoa > Arthropoda > Malacostraca > Decapoda > Coenobitidae > Birgus > Birgus latro. The sequence goes on from JAGKTI010001735.1 coordinate 12,952, forward strand.
TCCAGTGCATCTGCGTAGTCTCGCAGCCTCTAGTGCCAAAAGCCCTTACACGTTTTCCACTTAGTCCCTTTCAATTCACAGTATCGTCAAAGTCGATTGGTCCACTTAGGAAGCGTTTTATTCATGTAGTGTAATATTTTGGTTTAAGTGAGTGAGAAGCGGAGTGTTGTAATACTTCGTCATGCAGAGCGCTGTGTACGCTGAGATTGCATTCTTTATTATTCTTGGCTTATGATTATTTACCTAGATATGTTATGTGGTGCAAACCCAGGTAAAATAGGGATGTTTTCTTTAAAAGTAGAGTAAACCGTGTAACACGTTGTAAACTGGGTATCACTACGAGTCCTTTTGAGACCATGGTTTATGGGAGTTTCCCCTGTTGATGTAATTTTGTATATCACAGTCGTAGTGAGAAGCGGAGTGTTGTAATACTTCGTCATGCGGAGCGCTGTGTACACTGAGATTGCATTCTTTATTATTCTTGGCTTATGATTATTTACCTAGATATGTTTGTGGTGCAAACCCAGGTAAAATAGGGATGTTTTCTTTAAAAGTAGAGTAAACCGTGTAACACGTTGTAAACTGGGTATCACTACGAGTCCTTTTGAGACCATGGTTTATGGGAGTTTCCCCTGTTGATGTAATTTTGTATATCACAGTCGTGTTGAGTGAATTCTTATGTACGTGTGTGTTCGTATCGGGCGAGTAGATCTTCTGTGAGCAGATTAATCAGCATCCTGTTGGATGTAAAGCCCAAGGAGCCTCTGTAGTGGTACACACTTGAATAATTTCTTTGTACTGTGATATATGAGTCAGGTGATTTATAAACTGTGGAGAAGAGAGCTTCCATTCTCTCAGATATTCTGGTGTATTGGAGACTATTGCTTACTAAGCTCCAGTAATTAATTCTTGTTCGTTATTCTATTCATTCTGTTTAATTTAAGGTTAGCAATATAGATAAGATTACTTTTTGTATGTGTTTGGTATAAATCCTCTGGGGAGTAATACATGAGACCGAGTGGCCCGCAAGGCATGTTTCATCTATAAAATCCACGCGCTCATATATTATATTCACGCTACCCTGTTAATGCCATAGGCCTCTTTGTCCCCTCTTCCATCGTACGGGACATCTTTAATACTTTTTTCCCCCCGGCAACCGCTGGGGGGTGGCAGCGTACCAAATTATTTCAATAATTAACGAGGCCTTTTTACTAACTCTAGGCTATCTACTCTGGCAGTAAACAGAAAACACCGAATTATTAATTTAATTTAGTACTAAAATTTCTATTGTTACACTGGTGGCTTAATCGGTGGGATAATCATTATAAGGGTGTGATAATTCAAAATTCTCAAGGATGCTAAATTTCGCGCCCTTACATATGTAGGTGAAGTGGAGGGAGGGAGAGCGAGGGGAAGACTGAGGATGAGGTGAAGGTATGGAGCTGACAGGTATATGAGGGAGGAGGGAGTGAGTTGGGAGAGGGCAGTCAAATGGTAGGTGACAGAGCGATTGGAGGCGTTTCGTCTGTGGCCACCCTTTGCGGGATTAGGGTGTCAGGCTATAAATAGACAGAAATTTCCAGAATTACATCCAGCTCACATTGAAGCTTGAAATATTCATTTTTCAGTATTTACTGTGATTAATGTGAATCTTATAATTTGTCGGAAAATAATTTTTTTTATAGCAAACCAAGCTAACCTAGCCAACCTAACCTAACTTGAAGATTAAGAAGAGAAGTAACTGCAGCAGGCCAATAGGCCCATGGAAGATTGCTCCCACAGGAGTGTGACAAATCTACCCTGCCTTCATTAGCCCATGCAAGCCCATGCTAGGTGAAATACAGGAGTTAGGGGTAAGGGCTGCAGATGACACGGACGCTGGTGCAGACGACACCAACACCCCAAGCTTCCCAAGGACTACCGGGGGTCCACCGCTGACACTGAGCGGCTCGGGACAGGAACGGCGCACCTGTATCCCTTCCCGACGCCCCTCTTACTCCCACCCGACGTCCTGGGAAGGTAGCAGTCGCTGGCGCCTAGTCTCCGGCCGAAATTCCACTTGCCAGGTAAGGGGTGGAGTTTGCTTAGGCATCTCCACACAATACCGCGGTATTGGCCACCATCATACTGGGAAAGGGGCGGAACCGGCCACATTCCGTTCCTCAGTTGCATCCCCATTGCAGGGCTGCAGCACAGACCACAAACCGTGTCGGTTGGGCAGGACAGGTCACCAGTTGTCCACTACCTGTAATCGTTCCCCCCAGAGTAGTGCCGCAGCACCGACCCTACAAGGCAGGACTGGCCATCATCCATTCCTCTGTTACTAGTACTCCCTGCTCCACAGCACAGGCCACAAGCCGTGCCAGAGTTATAGTCCCCTGTAGGACCACGATGTCAGCCACTAGCCGCATCAAGCCAGAGGCAGAGCAGGCCATAGTCCACTCTTCTCCTACAGGAGATTCTCACTCCCCTCACGGAGACAGGATAGAGTGAGCTGTGCCTCGCGCGAGTTCTGAGTTCTGACGGGGCAGAGGAACCGCCGTGCTGGCCATTAACCGTACGGGGGAGGCAGAGTTAGCCACAGTCCACTCCTCACCCTCTGTCCCCAGGATATCTCCCGATGGGGAAGTCCCTTGCCTGGCTCACCCTGTTTCCTGTAGCCGGGCGGGACGCACCCCCTCTCCTGAAGAGGGAGCAGCTGGGGAGGACCCTTTCCCGGAGTCTTGGCGAGGCCTTACCCAAGACCTTGGTTCCCTTCAACTCAGCCAGTGTGAGCAGCAGCCGAGGTGGAGCCCCAGCAGACGTAGCAGCCAGCATCGGGCCCTGTTGACCACTCCCCCAGCCCGAGGTTCCCGTGAGACGGCCCTGACGGCGACGCTGCCCTCCAGCCATTGCCGCAGTCCAGCCACCCCAGGTTCCAGTACCCTGGGTCCTCAGACACCCCGGGAGCCACCCCGAACACCAGGGCGTGACTTACCTCCTGGTGGGACCTCTCTGGGCCCATCCCTGATTCGGCATCAGGTCCGCCTCCTGGCTCTCTTCGGACCAAGCCCTTAGCCCCGCACCTACGTGTGGGGCCTTCCAAAGGCGTGTCACTCTGTCCACCCATCTGACAGTGGAATCAACCTTCGGCCCAAGAGTGATAGTGAAACAGACTTTACCAGTGTGCACCTCTTACACCCAGACACATGTATACAGTCATATGTGTAATGCAAGTGATTCCTTATGATGTGTTCTCGTAATTAAGTGACCAGAAAAGCCCAGAGTATAAGACTGGACGAGCACACTAGTGATCCTGGTTTATGGTATATCAAGAACGGAGTCCCGTGCCCCCTGCTTGTGTACTATCATGCACTCCCCCCCCAGTGAATGAAACACTATGGTGACCAAACAGGAAAACTATATTGTATCGATCGTGCCATCCCCTTGATTATTAATTCTCTCCCTCCCCAGTGTAAAGGCACGCAAGTGTTAGTAAAGCTACCCACACCGTGTCCTTTGGAAATGACACCCACAAAGTGATCGTGGTGTAATACCATATTTCTTGCATATAAGTAGTATAAGTGTGTTATAAGTTAGTATAAGTATAGTGTAAGTATAATATGTATGTAATTTACATTAGGTTATGTATGATGTAAGTGTAATTCTGGACCCTGTAAAGATGATGTAATGTATGGGAAGTGGACCTTGTAATTCATTTTTGGGCTTGATTTTAGTTAAAGTGTAATAGGGGAGTATTATTGTTAATGTGGAGCGAGTTGGACACGCAAATTCGTGTCTGGTTTCGATAGAGGTGTAGAAAGTTAATTCGAGATTTAAATTAGCGATGAGTCGTATTTACACCTGGAATTCAGAGTTTTGTAGTTAAGTTTGTGTTCACATCCTGTTGTACTAAATAATAATGTCTAAGAACTTAGGTAAAGTCTGATTGTTGATTGTTGTCATTGTTGACCGTGAAATTAATTTATCTTACACAGTCACCAGAGCATGTAGGCCAGTGCCAGCGCGAAACAAAGAGAAATTGTGTCAATGCGTGACTTTAGGCATCGTTTTAAAATTGTTAGACCTATGTTATTGCCACAAAATTTAAATCATCATAAGTCATTTTGTATAAGTAAAAAACTGTAAACTCCTTGTTGTTCAATTCTTGGACGATGGTATAACGAGTTGTCGGTAGAGTAATTGGTCGAAGTCAGAACGGGTAGTAAAAACGTAGTGGGTTTTAGCGGGGCGTCCTGCGTCCTACCCACGGAGCGTCACTTCTGAGTTGAACCTCATGGAGGACACATCCACAGGTAATAGTCCCGAGTAATTCACGGTATTTCTCCCCCATACATCGCCATAATTAGTTAACATTCTAACTATATATAAAGTAAGATGTCTGATAATATTTATCAAAGCTATTATGTGACTTCTGAGTTGAACCTCATGGAGGACACATCCACAGATATGGTGTGGCGTCATGGTGTCCAGTGCATCCAGTGCGTCGTGTCTCGCAGTTTCTAGTGCCAAAGCCCTTACACGTTTCCACTTAGTTCCTTTCAATTCACAGTGTCGATAAATGTTGCCGTATGGTCCACTTAGTAAGCTTTTATTCATGTAGTGTAATATTTTGGTTATATGTGAGTGAGAAGCGGAGTACTGTATCACTCTATCATGCAGAGAACTGCAAGCGCTGAGTCTACATATTGTATTATTCTTGGGCTTATGATTAATTACCTAGAGATGTTATTTGGTGCAAACCCATGTAAAATAGGGATGATTTCTTTAAAAGTAGAGAAAACTGTGTAACACGTTGTAAACTGGGTATTACTACGAGTCCTTTTGAGACCGTGGTTTATGTGAGTTTCCCCTGTTGTTGTAATTTTCTATATGACAGTCGAGTTGAGTGAATTCTTTATGTACGTGTATTTTGTATCGGGCGAGTAGTTCTGTGAGCAGATTAATCAACATCTTGTTGGATGTAAAGCCCAAGGAACCTCTGTAGTGGTATACACTTGAATAATTTCTTTGTACTGTGTAATGTGAGTTAGGTGATTTATAAATTGAGGAGAAGAGAGCTTCCAGATATTCTGGTGGTATCGGAGACTAATGCATTACTATGCTCCAGAACTAATTCCTGTGTATTTCTATTCATTCTGTGTAATTTAAGGTTAGCAATATAGATAAGTATACTTTTCGAATGTGTTTGGTGTAAATCCTCTGGGGAGTAATTCATGAGAACGAGTGGCCCACAAGGCATGTTTCATCTATAAAATCCACGCTCTCATATATTATACTCACGCTACCCTGTTACTGCCATATGCCTCTTTGTCCCCTATTCCATCGTACGGGACGTATATCTTAATACTTTTTTTTCCAGGCAACCGCTGGGTGGTGGCAGCATACCAAATTATTACAAACATTATCTGATGATGTTTCTTCTTGGTGTTAATCAAATTAACGAGGCCTTTTTAATAATCTAGGATATCTACTCTGGCAGTAAACAGAAAACACCGAATTATTAATTTATTTAGTATCAAAATTTTGTTGTTACACTGGTGTCTACACCGGTGGGATTTACTTTTTGTGGGCAATGCAAAAAATTTTGATTAATACACTGGTGTCATATGCGGTGTGATATAGATAGATATTCATTATAAAGGAGTATCAAAATTTGCGCCCTTACACTGGCGGCATACGCGGTGGGATTTAGATGGAAATAGATTGTTTGTTATAACATGCTAGAGGCCCACTTGGTCTTATTAAGAACCCCTGGGAGGTAAAATTTTGAACTATAAACCGGAAATTGATCGGTAAATTCCCACAGTTAAAAGTGTTAGTACTTTGCAAAATGTTCAGAGTATCTTTAGTTGGTCACAGCCAAATACCTCACTCACTGAATATTGATTCGGACGTGGAACTGAAAGTGTAAAAGTGTATTGTAAAATTCTCAGTGTGGACCATCGTAGCTTGTTCAGTAGGGAAATTCCCCATACAACTAAACATCCACACACGCATCACAATCATGGGCTGTAAGTGGCAAACTGTGGCACATCGCTCGGAGTCATTTATGAAAATGGAGTCAAAATGGAGGAGAATCATGGCGCCTGAGGAGCATCGGGAGCTCGTGGAGGAGCTGTTGGTCGGGTGTGCGGGTGTAGGGGAAGTGGCGTCCGTGGGGAAGGAGATTCAGGGAGCCCCAGGTTGGGTGGTGCCCTGTTGTGGAGGAGGTGAAGTGCTTTTCAAACCCCCGGAAGAAGCCCTTGGGTCTGATCCCAATGTCATGTTGGAGTAACTGCCGCCCTGTAAGAAATGTCCTCCCCAGTGATTTCTTTTTGTTTTCTTTGTAAATGTTGAAGTGATTTTTTTTGGAATGTTGTAGAGGGATGAAAAGTTGTTATGATGGTTATTGTAATATTTAGTCAAGTGTTGGATAGGGAAGTGTGTGTGGGTCGGACTGTCTGACTATTGACTGTGATAGTTTGTGAGTTCAGAGAGAGTTTAATCTCGTGTTTGTGGTTAATCGGAGTATGTGTCATGGGTGTAGCCCAGTTCAGTGGAAATATTATGTAGCTTGAATTCGAGGGGTAACTGGTATCCTCTCATTTTACAGTCAGCACGGCCTAGGGTGTAACAGTGTCTTCAGGACCTGACAGGCGCTCGTCAGTTACTAGGTGGAGAGCTGGAAGCACAAGGAAGTATGAATGGGGAGCTTAAATGGGGTAGTGGGTTGAATGTATGTGAAGCACCCCTAGGACGATCCTAGCAGCGAGAGTACAGGTTTGTCCAGGTGGGACGACCATGTTAGCATCCAGGCAGGAGGTTGGTTGGGGCACAATTTCTACTGAATATTCGGGAGTTCATTGGTGACAGAGAAACGACCCCCTGGGGTACGCATTTAATTCGTGGACCAACAGGTGCCATTTTTGGGGAGCATCAGATAGTGAGAGCACTGTCTTAATTTGGAGTTCATAGAGTAAATGCATAGTCAAGTTGGGTAAGTCTGTCCCGTCCGCACACAGGTCTCTAGGAAGTGTAGTAGAATGTATTGTGTGAAGACTTATGATGTTTAAATTTTTTTTGGGAGGATAAACCCGTGTAATGCCATATTTCTTGCATATGATATAAGTAGTATAAGTGTGTTATAAGTTAGTATAAGTATAGTGTAAGTATAATATGTATGTAATTTACATTAGGTTATGTATGATGTAAGTGTAATTCTGGACCCTGTTAAGATGATGTAATGTATGGGAAGTGTAATTCATTTTTGGGCTTGATTTTAGTTAAAGTGTAATAGGGGAGTATTATTGTTGATGTGGAGCGAGCTGGACACGCAAATTCGTGTCTGGTTTCGATAAAGAGGCGTAGAAAGTTAATTCGAGATTTAAATTAGCGATGAGTCGTATTTACACCTGGAATTCAGAATTTTGTAGTTGAGTTTGTGTTTATCATCCTGTTGTACTAAATAATAATGTCTAAGAACTTAGGTAAAGTCTGACTGTTGATTGTTGTCATTGTTGACCGCGAAATTAATTTATCTTACACAGTCACCAGAGCATGTAGGCCAGTGCCAGAGCAAAACAAAGAGAAATTGTGTCAATGCATGACTTTAGGCATCGTTTTAAAATTGTTAGACCTATGTTATTGCCACAAAATTTAAATCATAAGTCATTTTGTATAAGTAAAGGACTGTGTAAACTCCTTGTTGTTCAATTCTTGGATGATGGTATAACAAGTTGTCAGTAGAGTAATTGGTCGAAGTCAGATCGGGTAGTAAAAACTTAGCGGGTTTTAGCGGGGCGTCCTGCGTCCTACCCACGGAGCGTCACTTCTGAGTTGAACCTCATGGAGGACATCCACAGGTAATAGTCCCGAGTAATTCATGGTATTTCTCCCCCATACATGGCCATAATTAGTTGACATTCTAACTATATATAAAGTAAGTTGTCTGATATTTATCAATGCTATTATGTGACTTCTGAGTTGAACCTCATGGAGGACACAACCACAGATATGGTGTGGCGTCACGTTATCCAGTGCGTCGTGTCTCGCAGTTTCTAGTGCCAAAGCCCTTACACGTTTCCACTTAGTTCCTTTCAATTCACAGTGTCGATAAATGTTGTGGTCCACTTAGTAAGCTTTTATTCATGTAGTGTAATATTTTGGTTATATGCGAGTGAGAAGCGGAGTACTGTATCACTCTATCATGCAGAGAACTGCAAGTGCTGAGTCTACATATTGTATTATTTTTGGGCTTATGATTAATTACCTAGAGATGTTATGTGGTGCAAACCCATGTAAAATAGGGATGATTTCTTTAAAAGTAGAGAAACTGTGTAACACGTTGTAAACTGGGTATTACTAAGAGTCTTTTTGAGACCATGGTTTATGTGAGTTTCCCCTGTTGTTGTAATTTTCTATATCACAGTCGAGTTGAGTGAATTCTTTTTGTACGTGTATTTTGTATCGGGCGAGTAGTTCTTCTGTGAGCAGATTAATCAACATCTTGTTGGATGTAAAGCCCAAGGAACCTCTGTAGTGGTATACACTTGAATAATTTCTTTGTACTGTGTAATGTGAGTCAGGTGATTTATAAACTGAGGAGAAGAGAGCTTCCATTCTCTCAGATATTCTGGTGGTATCAGAGACTAATGCATTACTATGCTCCAGAACTAATTCCTGTTCGTAGTTCTATTCATTCTGTGTAATTTAAGGTTAGCAATATAGATAAGTATACTTTTCGAATGTGTTTGGTATAAATCCTCTGGGGAGTAATTCATGAGAACGAGTGGCCCGCAAGGCATGTTTCATCTGTAAAATCCATGCTTTCATATATTATACTCACGCTACCCTGTTACTGCCATAGGCCTCTTTGTCCCCTATTCCATCGTACAGGACGTATATCTTAATACTTTTTTTTCCCGGCAACCGCTGGGTGGTGGCAGCATACCAAATTTTTACAAACATTATCTGATGATGTTTCTTGGTGTTAATCAAATTAACGAGGCCTTTTTAATAACTCTAGGATATCTACTCTGGCAGTAAACAGAAAACACCAAATTATTAATTTATTTAGTATCAAAATTCTGTTGTTACACTGGTGTCTACACCGGTGGGATTTACTTTTTGTGGGCAATGCAAAAAAAAATTGATTATTACACTGGTGTCATATGCAGTGTGATATAGATAGATATTCATTATAAAGGAGTATCAAAATTTTCTCCCTTACACTGGTGACATCGGTGGGATTATTAATTTCATATAGTATAAAAAATCCGGTCATTATACTGGCGGCTTAAGCGGTGTGATATTGGTTTATCTTCATTTTAAAGGGAACTTAAAATTTTTCGCGCCCCTACACTGGTGTTACAGCGGTGGAATATTCATTACAAGGGAAAGCAAAATTTTTCAGTCCCTACAGTGGCATCCCCATGATTATTAATCCTTCCCCTCCCCAGTGTACAGGCACGTTAGTCACCATGTATCTAGCCATCTCTGAGTGTTTCTCTACAATACCACAGTCCCCCCTTTCAGCGCGCTACAGCGCGGCCGACCCCTTCCCTGATAGACCACCAACCAGATTTGTGTCTATCGACATAGTGTTAACGTAATGAAACCCTTGTATCAGGCCGTCCAGTGCTATGCTATATTGGGAAATTGTAACGAGTGTATTTGTGTCCAAAGTATAAGTGTAATAGAAGTACCGTAAATACTGGGTGTATTCTACCATACTTTCCCTAAGCTGGTATAGAGACAGATTATATGTCAGTAAAACCTTGTAGTAACCCATCTCCAGCCAACTCAGAATCTATTGTGTCTAGTGTTGTAGTATTTGTCTCTGGGAAGATATTTGTAATACATGTGTGTAACAGTTCACTGCCTTGTTTTTGTGCCCAGTCCTTTCCTTAGAAATGCCAACTCTGTCTTGAATAAGAACTTGCTGTGAGTATGCTTATTTGACAGGACGAGAAGTTGCCCCTCAGAAACGTGACAGGTAATAAGTTCACCTCTCGCCTATGCGTACAAGGGACGAGTAGTCGGCCCTCAAATACGTGGTATAACACTAGGCACCTCTTACAAGAGTGTGACTAATCTACCCAGCCTACAATGACCCATGCAGGCCCATGCTTGGCAGCTCTCACAGAAGTGTGACTACAAGAATGACAAATTTTATATGCAACCTAAACTTGTCATATGCTAATCTAGCCTATGCTTGAAATTTTCTAAAGGGGCAGCAACTGCATCACTGGGTAACGTATTCCATTCATCAACTATTTGATTCCCAGTCAGCGTATACAATCCCTCCCCCCTTGGCCCCATGTCAATAATTTATTGATTACCAAGACGATTTACATGAACTGTATGTCAATTCCAGCAAGATTACACATATTTACCTTGAGGGATGCCCCGGTGAACTTTGACAGGGTGTTCACCAAATAGTGATAGAAATCGCCATATCTGAGATCTGGTTTCGGTCCCCAGTACTTGAAACTGGTGAACTTCTCCCTAGATATGGTGTAAGCATCCAGCCCCAAACACTTTATCTTGTTCCTGTACAGATCTTGGTGACGTTGATCAAGATTTTTGCAAATATCAGACAGTTCAGTCTGGACAGCCATTACTGCGGAGTTTGGCGTCGTCCAATATGGAGTCGTAAACAAAACCATGTGATTTCTGTGACGTCACTGGAAAAGGTCTATACCGAGAGGATTATCATATTTACTGTGGACATAGTCATGTCAAAGGTTCCTATGATATTTAGTTCCAAAATTAATTAAACGTAAGGGTAAAGCACGTTACTTACACAAACACTACAGAAATCAAAACCATCCAGATTCCATTCTGCATCCGAAGTCAAAATACACGGATAGGCCTAAACACAAATATTTGGCTCCGCTCTGATGTTTGATCTGTCACATCAGTATATTTCTTTCCCGATTCAGCCCTTGACATCACCACTTAAAGCTTGTTATACACAAGGTGTAATGCAGCATTATCTACCAAATATTAACTCCTTTATATCATCCCTGAATGAAAGAAAGTAGACAAATAATGTGACCACCACTTTGCATTTCATTCCCCCTTCCCTACCTACCTCCCACACTCCAACCCTGCACCATGTCTCGTCACCCCACCCACCTTCCCTTCTCTCTCTGGCCCCTCCCTTTATATCATGCCCCGAATGAAAGAAAATAGACAAATAATATTACCACCACTTTGTGTTTCATTTTTCCTTCCCTACCTACCATCCCTCACTCCAACTCTGAACTATGGCTTGTCACCCCACCAACCTTCCATGCTCTCTCTGGCCCCTCCCTCTCAGCCCCTCTTATTCCACTGTGCCTTGCCATGCATAAAGAAGCCAGCCTGAGGCACAGGGTACCGGAAGATAGGTGATTATTTATGATCACGACTGTACATAATGTAATACATCAGAATTCTCTATCTCTCTCTCTCCCTCTCTCTCTCTCTCTCACACACACACACAAATTATATACAGTATGAAGGTCACACACTTACATAAACACTCAGGTTGGAGGGCACATGACTGCACCTGACAGGGGTAGTAGTAGGGGTCTTGGGTGGAGCCATGGTGGTGCTGTAGTAGTCCACATGAGCAAATAGAAATTCAGATGGATGAAAGGCAACCGATCAGCAGGGAAGAGCATGGGAGTGCCTCTAAAGGCGTTGTCACGCTGGGCCAAAAGTGGCTAACATGTGAGCAGCTTTCGTGAGGCTGAACAGCTGCTAGCAAAGTCGAGTTGCCGTCACACGCGTGTGTTTTTGCGAGCCGAAACGACTAGCAGTGTCATCCAGAGTATATACTTTGGTGTCATCTGCCTTGAGGCCTTGTGGTCATTTGTAAAGAAACCACCATGGCATATCCATTCCCTTTTCCTCAGTTTCTATAACCACCTCACATACTTCAGCAACTCCAGAGCCACAAGGCAGTCTACTAGAGTTTTCCTTGCCGCAGAATCCATATTGAATATTGGTACTTGTTTGGAAACAAAACAGACAGCCTTCGCAGTTGATCACACGAATGTCTGAATATTTATGTCATGTCACAGGAAAAAAAACAAATTAATAAAAACCACAAGAATTAAATTATATTTACTTAACAATTTTAAACTTTCCTTCTGTGAATAACAGAATATTTTCTCACCAGTTACAGAATTAATATAGGCTAATTTGAGTTCTAATCCCACCAACAAGCTGTGAGCAAAAATTGCTATCCATTTCGCCTCGTAAGCGAAATCTGGCTCACCGTTTGGCTAGCGGCTTACAAAACTGGCTCTCATGTTAGCCACTTTTGTCCCAGTGTGACGCCACCTTAAGGCATCTCAGCTGGTCTGTCTGGCCGAAATGGTGCGGATAACCATGTCGAATGATGGAAAGGGGTATAGATTTACAAATATCAAAACAAATTGTTGAATAACAATCGGCCAAAAACGAGAGCTTGGTGTGCATTGTACAACACTTATTTCTGGTGTTTTACACTATGTTGTCGAGTAGACCTATATACCACAGCCAAGCAAGTACTGTACCATGGTCAAGCAGACCCATCAGCCAAAGACGAGAGGACATGGAGCGGTGGCATCTTCCCCGTGGGTCTACCCCCTACAGACTGTCGAAGCAGAGCAGGAGGACAGCAAGGGGGCCAAACCACCACAAACCAGAGAACCTGGGAGTGGCTTCGGTCGCCCGGGCAAGTACCACGTCTCAACACAACACATACAACAACAGTGTTTTTTCTACACCGAGAAATGACTCACCGGCCGTCATTTCCCGTAGACTTCTAGCCGGAGACATTGAGACCAATCCAGGACCAGTCAACAAATACACATGTCCAGCATGCTCAAAACCTATCACTTCAAGCCGACAGACAAACGGTCCAGTTCAGTGAAATTCCTGCAGGAAACTGGACCCATTACACCTGCACAACACTTACATCCACAGAATATTACACAAACACCTGGACCTGCTCCGTATGCTCCTTCCCCCCCACCAAACCCACTCCTACTCCCTCCACACCTCTTCAGCCTAACACACTGATCCTTCCACACCACCCAATCCCCCAACCCCTCCCATTCCACCCTGGGGGGACGGTGGCTCAGAGGTAGAGCATCAAGCTCGGGACCGGGGGGTCGCGAGTTCGAGCCGCGCACGGGACCGCCGTGCCAGGAGGGGTAGCGCTCTCCTGTTACCTAGCAGGGCTATATGATCTCATTGTAAGGTATAGCTCGGGGATTCTTTAATCCTTTTTAATCCCATTCCACCCCAATCTAATTCAACCCAACCCTCATCTCCATTACAACGTTCTCCTACTCCTTCCCCTCCACCCACACCCCCACCTTCCCTCCATGCTGCAGCACCCAACACACATCGCACATCATCATCATCATCCGGACCTCCTTTCCTACCCTAGGGCAGGGTGAGGAGTAGCAATGTCCAGACAGCCCAAATTTTCCCAGTCCAATTGAAATACAGGAGTTAGGGGTTAAGGCCGCAGATGACGCGACGGCCGATGCGGATGACGCCAACCCCCCCAGTACCACCGGGGGTCCGCCGCTGACACTGAGCAGCTCGGAGCAGGAACGGCGCACCTGTATCCCTCTCTGGCGCCCCTCTTACTCCCGGCTGATGCCCCGGAAAGGTAGCAGTTGCTGGCGCCTAGTCTCCAGCCGAAATTCCACTCGCCAGGTAAGGGGTGGAGTTTATAACTCCACACAACACTGCGGTACTGTTCATTGTCATACTAGCTATGGGGCAGAACCGGCCATAGTCCGTTCCCCAGTTGCATCCCCGCTGCAGGATAGAACCGGCCATAAGTCGTCTGACTCCTGTAGTCGTTTCCCCCAGAGTAGTGCCGCAGTACTGGCCACAAGCCGTACTGGGTATGAGGCAGGATCGGCCATAGTCCGTCCCTCTGCTACTAGTCCTCTTAGCTCCACGGTATGGGCCATTAGCCGCACCAGAGCTACAACCCTCTGTGCCACTACGGCGTCGGCCACTAGTCACGTCAGGCCAGAGGTATAGCAGGCCATAGTCCGCTTCTCTCCCACAGGAGATCCTGCAGACAGAGAAGACCCTTCCCCCGAGCTGTGGCAAGGCCTCATCCGAGGCCTTGGTTCCCTGCAACTCCACCAGTGTGAACAGCAGCTGAAGCGGAGCCCCAGCAGACCCAGCAGCCGACGTCGGGCCCTGTCCACTACTCCCCTGGCCCGAGGTTCCCGTGTGACGACCCTGACGGCGCCGCCGCCCTCAAGCCGTTGCCGCAGTCCAGCCGCCCCCAGGTTCCAGTACCCCGGGTCCTCAGTCACCCCGGGAGTTGCCCCGAACACCAGGGCGCGACTTACCTGTGGGCGAGACCTTTCCGAGTCTTTCCCAAACTTGACATCAGGCCCATCTCCTGGCTCTCTTTGGGCCGAGCCCTTAGCCCCACGACTACGTGTGGGGCCCCACCCAGGGGCGCGTCACTGTCCTTCCTCCAGACAGAGGAATCAACCTGCGGCCCACCAGTGATAGTGAAATGAGTGGACTTTACCTGTGTGTGTGTGCCTTCTAGACCCAGATATATGTGTACATAAGTTTATACCATGCGAGTGATTCATTATTGTTGTGCTACGTATTTGTGGGACGGTTTCTCGCCCTCAAATATGCAGGCTAAAGCGTGTCCCTATTCTAGACCGGGAGGTAACTCCTAAGAGTAGGACTGGACACAAAAACAAGGCAGTAAATATTACACATGTATTCTAGATATTTAAGAGAACAATAATACATCACACATATTACAGTGGGTTGGCCGGGGGTAAGTGAACTGTATACAATTGCTGTCTGTCACTATACCTTCTGGTTCAGGTATAGTACCATCAACCCGACACAGGGTACATACAACATATTTATATTTCCGGGCACAGGAATGATTTTACTACAATCTCTAAAACCTGTATAGCATTGGACGGCACTACATATATATATAAGTTACGTTACACCTGTATTTCAGGTACCTGGTGGCCGGAAGTCTATCTCAGGTAGGGTTGCCCGTAAAGATCACTAGCAAGGGGAACTGTGGTATTTTAGTATGCCCGGGTTAAGCACGTCGGGACAAAGGGCTGGGTGAATGTTTAACTGAACACAGGGGAGGGAGAGCGTAAACACCAACGCAAGGCACAACGACACAATGGGTATTTCCTGATTATCACAAAGACTGTCCAGGGCGGCGGGACTCTACCTTTAAGATATACAGTAGGCGCGGAAAGTGTTGATGCCATCTTAAAAAAAAAAAACATTCTTGTGGTTAGCAAGGAGG